>JAQIXO010001529.1:0-12098 GCA_034700305.1 Protaphorura armata | reverse complement strand
AATCCAACATGCTACAGATTGTAGTTTCACACAAAAACTATCAAAAATCCGACCACTTGAATAAAATCAAGACTGATGTTCATCTCCAACTACGTAACATTTGCATTTGTATCCACTTGACTTTCCAGACATGCAATTTGACCATGACCCGACGGAAAGTATAAAAACTGCCTAAAAATACTATTTATGTATAATATTATTTATTGTACTTCACACAAGGTGAAACCACGCGATAATGTACTGAAGATAACGGACCAAATATTAATTAGGGATGCAGTGGAATCCACAGAAGTCGTAAAATTTTGTTGAATAAATTGTGCATTTACTTTTCAATGAAATGAACACAATGATTGTCCTTGAATTCTCTGATAATGAAAAATGATATTGGTGTAATTTTCAATATCCGTATTTCTCTATTAACTCGTGACCTTGGCCTTGAATATTTTTTTCATAAATGAAAATAAAGTCATTCTTGGTAATTGTATGAATTGTATTTATGAAATTAAACGATAGAACCATAAGTTACTAAGCTATTTCAGAATACACGTAGAGTTATCATTTATTATTTGCTTTTTGAAATACGTAACGTACATACACCAGCAACATGACATTTTATAATTTGTGTGTACAGTACAAGATTTACGATTACACAGCTTTGTAGTCCGTCGTATTTCCAAACATTGCAAATGGTGCATAAATAGGTAGCCGCATGTAGGCAGATGATGCCATGTACTGTTTCACGCCAGGCAACTCCTCAAATCTTTTCATATATGCACACAGATTTTTATCAGCTTCAAAATATTTCGAATCGAATAAAATTCGATGGAAATCTAATATATCGTAAACAAAAAAGTCTGCATAAGTAAGACGGTCTCCAGCCACCCATTTATTGGTTCCAATGAATTTTGACACAGCACCCAATTTGGTTGGAAGTTGTTCTTCATACTCTTTTCTGAGTGTTTCGTGTACTTCTTCACGATTCTTGACACATGGAGCCTGGTATGCGACTTTCGACAAGACTTGACGGTATTCTTCCAATACTTCAATGGCTAGTCCAACTCGGACTCGTTCAGGCTCTGTAGTAGCATCTAGATTATGCTTGCGGCCCAAGTAGGCAAGAATGACTTTGGCCTGTGAAGAAAATTATCATTAGATTTTAAAAATACAGGCATTAATTTTAGGGATATTTGCATGTGCATGATTTACCTGAGAAATCTGAAATTTCCCATCTACAAAGTACGGGAGATTCGGGAAATCCACAGTCCCTTCTAGAGCTGGTTTGTCTTTGTTGAACCATTTGTCAAAATCTTCCATCCCATAATGATGGTCTTCAAAACGCTCATCCACGTGATGCAAAAGCATCCGAATTGGATTCGCAATTCCACGAAGTCCCCAATATCCCAAAATTGGTGCCATTATGTATCAAAAATTAGCTTCCACAAAAAATAGGACGATTTTTCAAACGAACCAGCTCTCACATAGAAATTTACTTGACTGCAGTGAGTACTCGACTGAATTTGCATGTTCAACTTTTCAGTCATATGATATGGAATTGAATAACCTTGGATGGAACAAACAAAACCATTTTAAGGGCATGACTTTGTTAAACCGGCAACATAATAGGTTGGCAAAATAATAGAACACTCGAATCAGACATTACAAGGTGGTTCATAGTCGGTCGTGCCACGTATACTGTGTTAGGCACTGGTGACAAGAATTACTGGCCACTTGTGTACCACCCGGTACAATTAACAACTGCTAAAGTGTAGTTACGTGTCCTACAATAATATTGTTAGATAACAAACTTGAGCATAGTGATGTAATTTAAACGCGTGCTAGCGTTATCGGACTCCATCCGAGCCGAGCCTCATCAAGAGATCTAATAACACAACCAAGTATAATGCAATTGTGTCCTAAATAACATCAAATGAGTTGAGAATTTTGGCATGAGAATTATTATTTGGCTAGTGTAGTATTTGTAGAAAAAGAGAAAAATTTTCAGGGCTGACAAATATGTACGTATGTTCGCCCATTTTTGGTTCAGTATTTTTAAATGAGTTAAGTAAGGGATGTTTACATTTTCTGGTACATTATACTATAATGAATAGGATAATGAAAATACACAATTAGTTAATCCCAACTTCATGCGCGTTAAAAATTATTATGCTTCAGGAAGACTTCTATTTAATTTCAATAATTTCATTAGTAAATCTCAATTACGATTATGACTTTAATTCCATGTCTATACTATCTTGTATGGCACGACATTATTTATAAAACCAGATAAATACTATGCAGACTCTTTTAATATGGTTTTGGCTACAATCGGTTTTGCATGTTTAACCCTGGGTTCGATGCCACCAGCCAGCATGAGCATGGTATGATCTGAATTAATACGTGAGTCTTTCCAAACTACTGTACTTTAGTGATTTCTTTGGATTAAAGAAAGGACTATTGAACCTCATACAAAAATTATACAGATAATTCGTATACTGTTTCAAATTATCAATAATGCTTGCAATCCAACTTTATGATGTTTATATTTGTAGATAGTTTGCTCAAAATTCTTTGTTGGCCATGATGGCCTACATGTTCATAGTAATTTGCTTATATTTCGACTGCGTCTGACTCTTTTTAATTTTGTTGAACGCATTTAATTCTATAAATTCAAATGTGACGTTCTCAGGTACATTTTTACAATAAAATGAGTCATGGAACTTGTCTCTTTACCTTACGTTTCATAGCAAAACAATATTTAAATAACAACTCTCTTTAACCCATCATCACCCACATTTGGCCAATAGAATATTGATAAAGATGTATTACAGGAATGGAGATTCTGTGCAACCCGAGCGATCTCGGTCAAAATACGTTCACTTTCCTTACTACTGAGAAATGACTACTCACAGTTTACCTTAGTAAATGTAATTTTAATGGGCTCTTACGTTTTACTTTTTCTAATCTGTAGAATGATCAATTCAATCAACGGAACCAAATTCCACCCGACTACGCGTAGGTAGTCAATTATTTCGTGTACGCCAGTCTTACCAGCCTAATATCTACGGACAGTCTAAAATCAAAATTGTACAGAATTTACATATAAAATTTCATTAATAGCCACTAAAAAAATTGAAGTAGAATCTTCATAGGTTATTCAAAAATTGGGGCAAATATTTTAACCGTTGAAGAGTTCGCACACCTATTTAATTGTCTTATCTGGCTTTTCCCCAAGCAACTGCGCCTCTGAGCCTTACCAGGAACAATTCGGTCTGCCATTTTAATAATCCAATCAATTTGGGCGTGCTCAGATCGTAACTGAATCTTTTGGGTCCAGTGTCCAAGCATTCCGCAACGCAAATTACCAATTTTTGTAAATTTTTGACAAGGCCGAAAGAGATTTCTGGAATTTAATTTTTGGATTATATTTGGAATTTAATTAGGAACATACCATGCGGTGGGAGAATATAATTTTGGAAATTATAATTTTCTCCTCTGCATTTGCAGGTTAGGTTATTAATAATAGCCATGAATTTTGGGAAAAAAATTATTGGCTAATTTCTTCAGAATTTGAGTGAAGAATTATTTTACAAAAAATCAATTAACAGTTGCGATGCTGCAAAATGCAAACTTGAAGAGAAAATTATTTTTATTTCACATCAAGTGGAATTTTTAAAAATTCTCAACCATTTTATTTTGTTTCATAGTTCCAGTTCCAGTGCAAGCTCGATTTGACCCATTCCGTGGATTATTCCGTAGTAATCCGGATATGAATTCCACCAAAATCGAGACTGAAAATGAACCCGTGTCCAATGCAAATTTAACTTCGAACGTCGTTGCCGAGAATGAGTCTGGAAAAGGTTCTAATTCCTGGGATTGGGTCAATCCGGGATTAGGATTAGTTTTACTGGCGTCTTTCATCCTGATTACGACCTTGGCGTCATATTTCTATTTCTTGAGGAGTTGGGAGAGGAAACGTGAAGAAGAAATGAAGAGAAATCAAAATCGAGCACTCCTAGTTGGTCTGATGAACGAAAGTCAAAGTGAAAGGTTAGTCTTGTTTACAATATTAATATTTAGTTTGTCGTTAATTATGAACTCTACTCTTATCTTAACTCTAATTTTATGGTCTTGTCATTTGGTGCTTTCAATTTAGTTTTACCATGAAGAGAAAGTAAAACTTCAATTTATAGTTATCCCAGTAAAAATTAGTTTGCTTTCACTTGCTTTCACTTTCATTTTACCTCAAAAGTTGAGCTGCATTCTTTTACTCCTATCACTTAAAAGGCAAAGAGTGAGAATAGAGCCAATTAAAATTTTGCGTTTCAAATAAAAATGGTTCTATGATATTTTAGTTCCAGTTTGATTCTGAAAAGTGGAATTTCTTGAATATAAACGTTTGTAAACGTAGCATTAAAATACCAAAAGCTTCAGCTTATTTTTCAATAGTATTTAATGATTACTCATTAACAATCCCTCTATTTTTAATACGATTCCATTAATTGTGAGAATTACATAGTAAAGAGTACGAACAGAGAATTGGGAAAGTCAAGTGAAAGTGAAAGCAGCATCGAATTTGTAAATTATGATGTGCCCTGAGCCTGAACCTTCTGAAATACCTGTAAGGTCGTATTCTTTATTGGGGAGGCTAAAAATATGACAAATTTATCTTTTAGTTCTTAATCAGTCAATACCTACTACTATACTTTGTTGTGTGGCCTCGAAATTTTCTAAATCTTGGTTACTATTTTAATTTAGCTGTGAAGATATGGACAGAAGTGTGTTTGAAAATATTTCACTCAATTCTTGTGACGGACCTCCGCCTTACGATTTGACTGCTGAGCAAAATTGTCCTCGGATTCTGTAGACAAAATTCAGGACGGACGGCATGCAGTTCAACCACAACCAATAAGCCTTTTTATGGATCGGAGATGTCCATGTCCATGAGCCATTTCCATTCTTACCAGTCAATTTCTGACCCAGACCAGATGACATTTCAGCATTTAGTAGTTGTTTTATAGTATCACTATAGTGGATCTACACGTAAACATTTGTAAGTTTTCTGTAATCCAAATAAAATAGTATTGCATTGACAAAATAGAACAAATTATTGAAGGTTACTATTATTTTTTTTTTAAAAAAAGTACACTGATTCCTTCACATTTGCGCTAATAAGACATCCCTGTGTACTCACGATCAGTAGAGATTGAGTTGCTTCTCGTTTGGTATAGGGCCGTTACAAATTATTTTTAACTTGGAAAAATTATGCTTTTCTTCTCAATACAGTTTTGCCTTGAATTTCCTCGATTCATTAGTAAACATTTTATGAATTCAAAAAAATGTATCTGACTCTGCTACCGTATGAATTTTATAAATTCTCATTTTCCCATATAATATTCATTAAAGTTCAAAAGAAGATTTCAAATAGCAATAATACGCATACGTAGACATTTTAGTGAATCACAACGTCAATTGTCTAGTCAAAGTTGTCTCGCTACTTCATTTAATTGACTGATCAAATCAAATAGAATCGACTGATTACAGGTGAAAGATCAACTGACACAATGAAGATTAACGGACGATTAAAAAGGTAATGGACATAAATGCAGTCAATTAAGAGAAATAAAATCGAATAAAAACGTACGAGTCTTTTAGCCTTTTGTTTGGTGCGAAGGATCGATCACTTTGAACTGTTTTGAGGTGTACGTGCCTGTACACAAAAGAACATTTTCTGAATAGACAATAAACTTCGCATTGAGTATTTAACTGTATTAAAATTTAAAAGTGAATATAAACACAAATTACTTTTTTGATTGACGTAAATTTAATTTTCTGTGATCGTAACACGACATACTGACAGATTCAAAAAATCATTTCGAGTTGAATATTGAAGAAAGTACAAGAAATTAGGCCTCTCGTTAATTGACAATCGTCGGAAGGCATGGTCAAACATTCCCGTATTTTTTCTGCACATAATGTATCTCTTGTACACTAGGCCTAACTGAAGGATCTCTAGAAATCTCCGGTACAGAAAAAATACTTTTAAGTAAAGATTGTTCCATAATGAGACCGGAAGTAGCTGCTGCATGTCTCAATGTGGCACAACGGATAGTCAGACCGAGTTAATTATACCTTTAATTTTCTCAGTCAGTTTGGTTTCACGTGAACCAATTAAAGTAATTTCCTTTAATTTGTGATCTTACGCAGCGGTCGAAATTAATTTGTCACGCACGACAACAATATTAAATGGGTTCGTTCAAGCAAAAATAAATACAAGAATGAGTAATAAGTTTATCGAGAGATATTAAGCATGTTGAGCAAATCTGGAAGGGTCATCAATCATGTTCAGGAGATAGAAATTGTTTAAAAAGTAACCTCAACAAAAATTTTACAACTAAATACTGGGATAAGTACAAAATTAAATGCCACTTAACTGGATGAAGTGAATTATTAGTCCACACACGCCCACTTGTATGATTTTCTCTGTTTACTCACAATTAAAGTAATTAATGAACAATACCGAATTCACATTCATAAACTATTGTATGCTCGACGTGACTTTTTACTTCCTTTAGCCGCAGGGTGACCGGATACGCTTTTGGCTTTGAAAGTGAATTATTCAAGTGCACTCACTCCGAGACGGATGAAGTCTCACCTGATTACAATGGCCAGAACGCGGTCAAGAAATTAATAGGTGCAGTAACTGCAAGTAAATATAAATGAATAGACACGAATGAGAATTTGAGAATTCCTTTGCGAATTTTTAGAAAGCATAATTTTTATTCAGACAATTCTACTTTATACATGAGAGAGATATTCAAACTATATTCTAAAATACACAACACAAAACGCAAATCTCAAATAATTTAAGGCGTCACACTTACAATGCTTATGTTATATTTTCAACAGTACTATTAATTAATTAATGACGACGACAAATTCGGTTGTAAGCAAACCTGCATTTTATGAAAGCTTGCTCATTATGAATACAACTAATTCATATTTGACCCAGATATATACAACTTAGAACTTGACATTGACACATTGACAGATGCTCTTGCTGTGCAGTTTACAAATTGTACTGCTCCACGACTGACTGGCTTATACAGTTAGCAATAATAGTAGGAAATAATATTCAGGTGTAAAAATTTCAAATCCTCTAGTCAAAACTTACAGTCAAACCGTGGCAAATGATGCAAAAGAAGACAGCCTTGATTTGGCTTAGAACACGTCGAACGTTAGAAACAATCCGTACATGCAAATTATGTGTGTGTTCATATTTGATAATTATCTTTAGATACTGAAGTTGCACATTTCTGTCACATATTTCGAATTAAGGCATTTATTATTTGTTTCAGGGCAATTGATAAAATTTCAGAGCTCCCATCGTGTCAATTAATCAAGTAATTGATGAGTTCGGTGAATTGCTCCTCATTCAAGTATTTCAAGCATGCTCAACCACCGGCGAGGTTAACGTCAATTACTTTTTACAATTTAACTAAAATTGAAACTTTTGTATTACAGTTTTCAATTTGTATTGACATGTTTTACTCAGATTTCAGGTTACCTATCTAGAGATCAACGTTAGCTGGCCATATTGATCACTCATCCGCCTTCAACTCGATTAATCTGACCATAATTAACGAGTGAAGCAAAAAGTAATGAGCAAGAATTTTAAAAATTCAAATTCCCACGGTTAATGCATTTGCTGATATGGTAGACGAGTAAAAGTAATTAATATTATTGCAGTTACACTCGACGACTAATTGCCGTGCTACTGTTGCTTAACATTGCTTGGTTTTGTAATAAAAATTATTGCGTTTTTTCAAGAAATGTCATGATCAGCAAGATATGGATGGGTAAGAAAAATTAACGTAATATTATTCTGGTGTTAAATGTAAAACCGTTATACCGCATCGTCGTTCTGGTTGCCCTTACTGTCTTCCCTTGTAGGGAAGTCGACCTCTCGAGTAGGCCTAGGTCGAGGGGTTATTTTCCTAATTCTGAAAATCGTACCGCCAATGTCAAGGGGAGTATTTTGTATTGTTTAACTCTTTTTTTCTTAAAGAAGAAACCTATATGTTAACTACTGATTGAAATTGATTGATCCTCTTATGATGACAAAACAAAAAAACTATGAATACGAATGATTTACAATTTACAGTGTCTAATGTTACCATAACATGTCATTGCCAGTGTTTATTCAAAATAATCCTCGTGTCAGTACGTAGTATCATTTTCTATAGAAATTAACCTTCGATGGCCTAAGTAAACAAAATTTACTTACTTGTTAGTCATCTCTTTCGTATTAATTCTACAGAAATTCTAAAACAAGTCTATTCTATATCTTTTTTCTAATTTAGAGAGGTTAGACAAATGACCGTTAAACTGCATTGTTACTGTTAGTACCACACTAAGAAATTACACCTTGGTTCAAGAGTGTTAAACTAACTTGGTAGGTCTAGGTCTATTTAATGTGAATTTTTATTCTGAAGTTAAATTCTAGATATTAAGATGGTTCTATTGTTGTACAGTATTTGACATTGATAGGAAACGAGTATGAATTATTCAAAATATAATAAAAATAATTGTTGTTACATTCAAATGATTAATTTGGACGATGCCACACACACCTCGTGGCAAGAGCACAGGAAAATAAATTATTTCGTGTTCAGAATTTGAATTAGTTACAAGATTGACGAGAAGATTGATTAATTTCCGATAGCTCATCGAACACAAGGTTTTGTATCGAAGAGTTCTCTTCCCGTGAGTGGCTTGGAATTAAATTGGAGAATCCCTATACACGCGGGTACACATTGATCCAAGAAGTCATTTACATATTCTGTAGCCGTCGAGGCATGTACCTAATTTATCGCAAATAAAATTATTTCGCCACTCATTTTTTTGGAACAATTCAACCAGGCATATTATACCCTACAAGATTAAAAAAACAGAAATATTTTTATTTTCGGGTTCTTTCTGGGACCACAGCACTTGACTTGAGCATTTCAGTCTGGACCGAGTTTGACATCTGAAGAGGTCTCCTCGTAAAATTGGATATTTTAAATTAATAACCGTTATTACCTTACACAATTTATTATGGTGAGTTTATTCACTCACAGTAAGTAATTGTACACGACCATGGATGCAAAAACACTACAATTCTTTTGTCAAAGTTAAGCAAAACCCAGGATGAGAGTTACGTCTCGAGTGCAAGAATTGCTAAAGCTCGTCTATCAAATTAAGACACTTACATAATCCGTGCAAATTGCAGCGCTTAGCCTTAAGCGTGGGAATTCTGCCTTTTCCACTAATTTCATTATGAGAGTATATTTTCTGTTGACACCATCGCAAAAGACATACAAACCTAATGTGACATTTTCGATTTCGATTCAATCAAATATTATTTTGAGCGGACCAGTGAAATTATTTTATTAATCGCACATTCGTAACTGAACTTAGGGTCAGGGTCGAAAATGCATTTACTTTCTACGTCCGACGATGAACCAAGGTTTTGAAAGGAAAATGAATAGAAACAAGGCAAAGGATTGATTTGAATGTTAAGTAACGTTAACAATGAAACATTTTTTCTTGTCCCTTGTGTGATTAATGATTGACGGTGTGTACTTGCTGACTTGCGACATTACACTTGTTCCATGTGTGAAAACAAAGGATTTATCTTATCAGAATCAGTATGGGAAATACTTTTACTTGTAGAATTTTTTTATGAACTAAAATTCAGTATGTTAAAGTGACTGAAATTGCACGACTTGTGTATTTACTACGATTCCTAAGAAAGAATCCTATTTAAAATGCATACCTCACCTCACCTTTAGTGATCTGAAAGACTTCGATTAAAAAATCGCCAAATGAGATATTCGTGACATCTCACCTTAGAATTAATTGAACTGAATTAAATTACTTGA
Source organism: Protaphorura armata (assembly GCA_034700305.1). NCBI lineage: Eukaryota > Metazoa > Arthropoda > Collembola > Poduromorpha > Onychiuridae > Protaphorura > Protaphorura armata. The sequence continues at coordinate 2,175 of JAQIXO010001529.1, read as the reverse complement.
CACAGATTTACCACAAAATTCACGTAATTAAACCAGAAAACTGTTTCCCTAATTGCTCTTACCGGGAAAATTCCAATAAATTAAAACAATATTACGTAACTTCCTTATGTACTTTGATTAGACACGCACCACATTATCAACTTCCCATATTCGTTTTACAACTAATGTCTTAATGAACCCCTGCCGTGTTTTCACAACATAACGCCTGATTTGTCGCTCACAGTCACAATCCAGCCTTTAAAGTGCGACAAAAAAGTGTAAGCGCTAATCAGAGATGCGTCTGTGAAAACAATTAATGTCGAGTTCCGTACTTACGCTTACGGCTGCTTATTTTTTCACAGGTGTCCACGACGGACTCGAGTATTTACAAGGTGGTTCATAATATTTTACATTTATTCCTAGTAGAGAATTAATTAGGGATTTGCAGACACTCGTCAAATATAACAGAGCATGGTGAATTTTCATGAACCACCCTGTACTTGCATAGCGTACGTACATTTATTATTTTTATTCTAATCATAACTGTGTTTTAATTAATTTGGTACATTAGTCACCACCGCATCGTATAAACAATTAAGTGTGGCAAATATAGCAATACAAATCGCACTCACAAATCGTGGTGAGAATGTTAATACATTACATGAGCATGGGAAAATCTTTGAATCGCTGACACAGCACAGTATGTGTAAAAGTTCACCCTTTTAAAGAAGTCAGTGGGAAAAGGGGTCTTTAAATACTGTGTGCTTACCAACAATTAGACATGAATGAACTTCCACTGCATTTCACTGGTCAGTTTTCAGTATCAATTCATTGTTGTAGGCGGAATTATTGTGCAGGACAGGTTTGCTTTGGATTTTTTAGTTTGTATAAAAATTCCAACGAGTTTTATATTAATTGACGATTTTCGTGACTTTGTGTTTGTAATTAAAATGTGCATTTTCTAAGATACCCAAGTCGTGGGCAAATTGAACTATACTGTCTCTGTGCAATTGAATTATTTGAATTATCATCTGAGGATTGTTTAACTAACAGTTCCGGATACTTTGACGGTAGTTCAATTATTTGTTGTTGATTTCGGTTTCAATTTCCAATCATGGTAAGGAAACTTTTTTAAAAGAATACTTCTGATGTACTAACTGTAGAATCGATGGATCAAAATCAAATCAAAAAAATAAATTGAACATGCCCCACCTCAACTGCGTACTCCGCAATCTGGTATTTACTTATCATCCTAATCCAATCTCCTGAGACAAGTTTCACCGTAAAATACGAACTACTTGTATCGACACAGAGACTGGATTAATTAATTAAGTAATCCAGCTAATACATCTTTTCTCACCATATTCTTGTACATCATCATGATATTTTGATAAGACAAGGGTCTGAAGTTCATCAAATAGACACCGTGCTGGGAAATATTTAATTAAGCAGTTGTGTTTTGCAATATTATTACAGTTGTCATTTTTCGGTCCAATTTACAATCTGGGTGTCAGTCTTGGAATGGCAATCTGCCTTCAATAAATACGAAGTAACATTTTTCTTACCTGCACTGGCTTATGCATAACATTATACAAGGAGTTCTAATTCAAACATAATTTTTACTATGGTATGATGAATGTGTTAAATATACAAATAGGACCACCTCACGGACGCAAAAAATTGTCACATTATGGAGGTGGTCCGATTAGAGAGATAATAGGTCCCACTATGAAGGTTCAATCATGAAGCAACCAAATAAATAAATCACGCACTAGCAAAAACAAATTTTGTCAGTTAAATTCTAATTTGTATGTTGTGATTTACAAAATACTAAAAACGTGTCCGACCCTGGGGGACATTAGACCCAGTTTGATTTTGGAGAAATAATTAAATTTTAATAAATCGTACATTTGCCTGACACCATATATCATTTTGTGACAGGAGATCCTTGGTTAGAAACAAATTAAATTAACGAGGATGTGTAGATGTGTTATGGTATGATTTGACAGCTTGGAGATATTATGGGTTGTTTTACTGTCATTCCCGCCGGCGTCCCTGTCAAGTACGAATGCTATACGATAGGCGAGGAAATTGTGTAATTCTTAATGTCATTCGTGTGTAGGTTTTCCGAGTTGTATTGCAAAACAAACTCTCGGAGATTCAATCTTCAACGAATTTTGAATTAGTGCCCAAAAC
>JAQIXO010001528.1:0-12099 GCA_034700305.1 Protaphorura armata | reverse complement strand
AATTTTTATTCGGCGAATTCAATCTTTCATGCAGTGTTGCAATTTACGAGTGTTGTTTACGTATCAGTGCCATACGTAGTTTCTAGCTTATGGGGGTGGTCTTAAGCAAAGGCTAGCTTGTATTAAAAACGCAGTTTTATACAATTATATTACTTCTTAGTTTTGTGAAATGGACTAAAGTGCAAGTGTTTGTTTGGCTTGGATTTGAGCTTAAGACGTAGGATGCAGTGTTTGGATTTTGTAATTTCAGATTCCAGCCCAGCAGCTGCTAAGTTAGCAAAAAGTAACCTCGTTCTTTTTTAATCCTTTTGGTCCCGAGGATTGTTCAAAGTAAAACTGGACGCACCAGACTATGCATTACATATTCGGAACACCCGGACGCTTCAGATTTTAGTTGCGAGTACAAACCCGGTCTTCCTGGATCCTTCTAAATTGCCGGAAACACTCCTTATGTCAGTTAATAATTCGTGTTTACTTAACTTAAAGGCTTACTTAACGTAAAACGCTGTATATAAAGTGAGTGGACGTTGAATTTGAATTAAATAGTTGTAAATCGTGAGAAAGAATAGGTTGAGGGTTGATATTTTTGGTCTCTCGCATAAGCGAAGGTCACTTTGGTGGTTTTGACAGGGTTCATCATAAAGAGTATACACAGTAGACCTTTTGTATCGGCAGAATCGACACTTGTATACTAACCTAACCGGTAACCTCATTAAACTCTTTCTTCTGAGTTAGTTGTCAGCAGGTGTTACAATTTTCACCAGATACTGCTGAGGTATTCTAGAATAGAATTTGATCTCCTGAAACTGCTTGAAGTTTTATATCAAGTCTCTTCCTTCTTGCCTGATATTTGAGAATTTTTTCTGACACGGTTCTGGTAGCAAATGGTTGCCCTGCAGCTTACACTGACAGAACTTACTCAAGAGCAGACTCAAGAAATCAAGTTTTTATTTGTCACTTGCTCAAACTTGATATATCGTCAAGATATTTATTGTCGCTGCAAATGTTATTACAGAACGTGTATGATACACATGAAGAACACATGCGCGTGGTAGCAGATTGAATAGTTCCACCAGAAGATACTCGATATGAATCCACCAACACTCAACATATGTTGGAAAGGAAAAAAATAAAAAATAATGTAATTTAATTTGCTGGTCAAACTTGTACTGAATCGTGCGTGTGTTGTGGAATTTTTCCACAAAATTTCCTCAATACGCGACAATGGTAACGGTAAGGCATTTTCATTCGTGTGGAAGTGAAAGCATGCTAAACTCAAACCCATCGGATTCGTCGTCTTTTTTTTTTATAAAATCTGGAGGCAGTTTGAGATGAATATAAGGGAAGGTTTCTGGGAAACATTCCTCAGTCGGTGTAAAGAGTTCACTCCGGGAGTCCGGGAGTGAGTGTTACCGAAAACCGAATTGTTGTCTCAGGGCAATCACAGGTTGAACTCCAAATTTAACAAATAACTTTCTCTCCGCTGATAAAGACCAATGTAAACTCAGGAATTATCTTTACTCAAATTAATGTTACAATAAATGCAAAAAACTAAATTTATCCACAATCGTGTTCGTGCTTCTTAATAATGAGCTAACTTCATGTTCACTCGTCGTACGTGTGTTCGTCACGTTGGAAATAGTGGGACCAGGATGAGTGGCCGGGTCCCTGAACAGGTAAAAGAGATTGACATTCATTCACTATGCGTTCGCATTATGCAGGCTTATCAGCAATTCGACGGGAAACTACCCGGTTTCGTCCTCCAACATGTTGACAAATCTGCAAAACTCCCAGCTGAACTATCATCTCACAGGTCAACCCCATTTGACTCATTTCATTTGGAAAGAATTTGATAGGAATGACTACGTGACAATGTACACATGCAGAGGACAGGGTAGGGACATTCAATTGGGGAGGTCAATCAGGATTCAATTCACAACCCACGGATTATTACGAATCCCAGAATTACTCAAGGAAAAACTTCCAGAGTTGGATTCTATTTTGGAGCACAATGCGCAATGCTAACTCACTAGTCTCACTGAATTGGGGTGATTGGTGATGGGTGACAGAACAGATTGGTGACAGAATTGAGCTGAATATTATTTTATTATTTCTTGGAATTTTTAAAAAATACTTGATGGCTCACAGAGATACGCTTTAAAATGAACTATCGTTTATCAAGTTTACGTATGACCTTTGGGATCAAATGACCTGAAAATTAGTACGGTGGTAGATCTTAACATCCTGAATAATGTTTTAATGGACCACTAAGCTCTAGCGCCCAAGCGCGCTGAGCTACAGCGCTTTTTTGTTTTCTACCATTGCGCTACTAGCGCGCTGTAACTCTGTGCACTTCGATGCTAGAGCTTAGCGCCCCATTTAAACATTGTTCAGAATTGCTAGATCCGCCACCATGCCGAATTTCAGCAGATTCGGAAGAAATGGGGTTCCTCATAGCGCTTCGCGCTCGCTGTAGCTCAGCCTTGAGCGCTTGAGCGCTTTTCCATGTTATCTAATTGTAATTGAATTACTTTCAAAGTTGGAGGTGTAATTTGTAATTCATTGTATTTACAAATTAATTGACCCGAGTCTGGACATCTGAGACGGCTGTGGTCTCATTAGTGTAATGCTTTGGTATGATGAGAGTATATACCGCGCAAAACCATGGAAATCACAGGCCCTAGCACTTGAGTAAACATCATTAATTGTCACAAACTGTCAATATTTTTTGTTCCGTGATCTGTATTGCATGTATTTACATATTTGGGTCAGACATAATTAGTTGCATTGTATAAAACTTTTACGGGTCACTGACACAGCAAGCAGTGTCATAACTCTGCTCCGATAAAAATAAGGGAAGGAAGAATATGACTGAATTTATAGTAGTTGAATACAGTATTTGTCCAATTTGAATGGAAACTGTCAATTTTCTCAGGTTGTCGGCGGCTGCCTAACCGGATACTTGTACTCGCTTGTAGTCAAAGGTCAAATCCAAGAATGCCGAAAGTGTTAGATGCTGGCGGATCCTAAAGCCCCCGGTCACATTCACTATGGCGGGTTAGGTTAGGTTAGGTTAGGTTAGGTCATGTGGCCAACAGCCGCTGCGCGGCTCCGAGAGATGGCGAACTAAACGAATCCAATATGGCGGGTTAGGTTAGTTTAGGTTAGGTAATCCACAAATGGCAACACAGACTGCGAATCTCTTATTAACGCTTTATTCACAAACAAATATATACAAGTAATCCGTACTTTCCAAATTAATTTCATAAAATCGCCAAAACCAGGCTAAAATTGTTAAAAGCTAATTTTCTCAGGGAGAACACACTTTCCCTTCAAAAGCCAGAATACGTCTCCTTCTCTCACTCTCACTCACAAAGAGAATCCAAAGTCCCACCTCTCTGTCGACTCTACTACGTATTTCTCTCTATTCTATTACGCATCAGACTTCTCTCTAATAATTTTGTATTTCTACACTAGAGTAAATGAAAAGAACAAAAATTCTCAAAACTCTACGCTAGGTGTCACTTAAGTAATATTTCACAAATTCGCAAATGTCAATCAAATCAAATCTCATTGTTCACTCCACTCGGTGACACAGGTAAATCTCCTGCACTTCAATTTAAAGGAAGACATTTAATTACGAGTCAGTTTCCTCATGCTACACATTAAAATAATTCCATTGAATCAATATTAACAATTTATGACCAACTCTTGAGTGAAATAATTCGGTCGAATTGGCTAAAAATATAAAAAAATAAAAAAATATTGGCTAATCTGTTTAACTCGTTCATTTACATAGACATTACAAATTAAATTTTCTTACGGCGCTATAAACCTGAAAATTTTAGACACACCTATAATGCCTATAATCATGGAACTGAATGGATTTGAAAGAAATTGTACGGTTACTACAGGGGAGGGGACCCAATGTTGTTTATCAAAATCCAAACAGAATCTTCCTACAAAAATATGGGAACCGCAGGGCAAGTACACATACCTTCTAATAGGGTCTATTTGGGTGATTTAGCCTAGAAATCCATTCAAATGCTTTGTAAATGTGTGATGTATATTTTTCTTATCATATAATTAGGTATAATTATGTATAATGTAATCTGTAGTAATATCCAGGGCAAGTACACACCAGAGGTGGATCAAGTACTTTTGAAATGTACTTAAGTCCAATTCCAAGTCCTTTCTCGTAATTCCAAAAGTACTTAAGTCCAAGTCCAAGTACTTTTTCCCAAGTTCAAAAGTACTTAAGTCCAAGTCCAAGTACTTTCTCTAAATTCAAAAAGTACTTAGGTCCAAGTCCAAGTAATTTCTCGAAATTGCAGAAGTACTTAAGTCCAAGTCCAAAATTATGGACTTAAGTCCATTTAATGGACATAAGTACAATTTTAAGTACTTCCACAAAATTCCGAATTACTTAAGTCCAAGTCCAAGTACTTTTGCCAAAGTCCAAAAGTACTTAAGTCCAAGTCCAAGTACTTTTTCTAAATTCAGAAAGTACTTAAATCCGTCAAAATTCCAAAAGTACTTAAGTCCAATTCCAAGTACGGACTTGTACTTGGTACTTTGGACTTAAGTACATTAAAGTACTTAAGCCTTTTACTGTACTTAAGTACAGTAAAAGGAGTTGACCCACCTCTGCGAAAGACATAGATATTATATATAACACAACGTAAAAGTTCAAATTGTCATGTAATTTTTATCTTTGACTACTACCCTGCAATTTTCTCGTCATTCGACCAAAAACATTCATTCTTTTGAATATGATAAGTATTTCTAAAGTCACATGTTCCGTTGTAACGGAATTCAGAATATACGAGAGACATAGCCACACAACACAACGTAAAAGTTCAAATTGTCATATTATTTTGATCTTTGACTTCTAGCTTGCAAGAATTCGATAAATAAATTCATAACAAAAATCTTCACATTATTAACAAAAAGACGTAATATTATGAACATGGATGAAATGTATTTCATTGATTATATGTACATGGTAAAAGAAAATAAGTTAATTTTTGATAATGGTTAAGATTCATTTTAATATGACTGGAACCTGGTTACATTACAACTGGAAAAGAAACAACGATAAACGGGAAAATAACCATTATGAATGTGTGTAACTGACGAATAATTGTGTACAGTGGAGTGTATGGGAATAGGCGACAATGTGAATATACTTTCTTGAAACTTGTAGTAGTACTTAATGTGTCCAGTTATGAAAAGAAGACGTGAAGTATTTAATATGTAACGTATGATTTATAACTTTGAGACTGAAATAAATATCATTCTATTCTATTCTATTCTATTCTATTGCCACGGCAAAATTAATTTCATTCGAATGAATTAAATCGTCTTGGAAAATGCAGACAGAGATCTCCGGTGGAATTCTACTCAAACGTGTGAAATACAGCGAAATAAATTGGAATGTTTTTCTCGTGGAATAACTCCATAACCGCGCCGCGCCATCTTTTGCATATTTAATGTCACTTCTTTCTCCCGCGGCCTTGAAATCATGACCGGTAACTTCTGTTTAACTTAAAAATTCTCGGACTCACCCAAATTCAATTCATCCAAATCTCAAACAACAGTTACCAACACATTAAAAAATATAATTAAAAATTCGAAAAATGTCTGAAAATCAAACTCCAACGCCAGCACCAGCTTCTACATCAACAAATTCGAGTAAGTATTCACTCATACTCTCAAAATCAGAAATTCCAAATCCGCATCCAATCAAGTTCTAAGAAACTGTACATTTTTTTTATTTAAAGGACTCCCAATTGTGATTAAAAAGTACTCCATAACCCCTCAATACGGATCAACACCCAATCCCAAAAATGGACTGACTTTGGAGGAAGTTGCTTTTGAGGTCCCCATCCCACAAAACAAGAGCAGTCGGCGAAAGTGGGTTGAAAGAAGAATGAGAAGACAGGGACACAAAGGGAAAAATGAGAGTCATGTGGAAAAATTCAAAAAAGATGAGGTGAAAATGAAAAAAAAAACAGAAAAAAATTAAAAAGACAATTTCAATCTGTCATTCAAAAAAAGAATGTGAACTGATTAATTTGTGTGTGAATAAAATTTAAGTCGAACTTTGAATTCAATTTTACAATTTATTTACGCATCCAAATAGTTCACCGACCTTGACCACGTGGGCTTTAGTTATTTTTTTAATCATATTTATCAAATTCAAAATTCTAATCATTTAATTAACTAGGAATTTTAATTTCGATACGTCGGAGACTGATGAGATGATTTTGATCCAAATACAGGGTGTCTCGCCTTTTGAAATTAAGGGCCGAATCGTCACTTGACTTGCTTAAAGTTCTACTTGAACCGAAATCGGTATTCAAGAATGGTCAAGTTCAACTTCAGTTTGAAATGTCAAGTGTAGATTTAAAGCATTACTTCAAACTTGATACGGTGCACGGAAAATGGTATTCTAGAAGGGTCAAGTTACACTTGAAGTTCGGATTTGAAGGGCAAATCTCAAATCTCAAGCAACCAATGTGGTCACTTGAGATCACATCTTTCAACATTTTGATGGCGGAAAATTATATTTTTTTGAAAGAATTGTCAGTTTATTGGTCCTTTGAATGTCGGTGACGGATTATCCCGACCGTGAGCGTGAACGGTATGATGAGTGGGAAAATTTTCAAACACTGGAAAAGTTAAAATTTTATTTTTGAAAAATATGTGGTTGAAGATACAAAAATAGCCCATATGACTGAAAATTTTCTAACTGGGCCAAATGTAGAGGTAGAACATTTTTTAAAATAATTTTGCCTTGGTTCTCCTTTATGCCAACTCTTACAACCCAACACAACAAAACAACACACACACAAGTACAAACTCCAACCGAGAATAAAATTACGGAAACCGGCTTGTCAAAAACTATTAATTGGGTGACCGAGTGTAGCGAACTCGACCCCGTTTGTGTCTGCGGGATGTCGGTCGGTTGTCCCTAGCAACCAATAATAAGGCGACCAGCCCCTCATATTCGACTGGACGCCGTTTAACCGACGACCCGGTCTACGGGATGTCGGTTAACCAAAAGGGCGACCCCGTTGCCCCCGCCAGCCGACCCCTCATGCTGGTCGACTATTATAACATAGAGTTCATTTGTGACCAACCTCGGATGCTAGGGGTTAAAGAGTTGCAAAGTATCAAATCAAGGATGTAAATTCGAAATTATAATTCGGATTTTGATTCGAATAGTAGAACTGGAATTATTTTTTTCAAATTCGAAGTTCAAATTACCAAGTAAAATTCCCCTGGGACACCGGTACAGAATGACTAATATCTGGCTTCCAGCAGGAGTCCATCCCAGCGAATGCATTCACTCAAAATGTTAACCTCAAGGAAGTTATTATAATTAAAATATTAAAATAACGATATTCAAAGTCAAACCAACGGAACCGTATTCCAATATTCCTTAAATATCCCTACTCCAGCTTAAATAAATTGTATACCTGTTTAATTAATTCGTGCATTTTGATCCAACACCCGACGCGGGCAAAAAAATAAATACATTTATACAGAATACACAGAGTTTTTATTTATGCCAGCTTAATTTTGTGTCAGTTCAATTATATTTGAGTCCTTGGAAAAAAATTCCATCTTCATTTATTTAGCAACACTCTCCCTGTCAAGTCTTTTCTTCCTCTGTACCTTCGATGAGAGGAGGACGATCATTGGATTGACCCAAGTTTTCATCATTTGCTTTTACGAGCAACACGCCCCCTGTCCACTCTTCTATTTTTCTCGACCGTTGATTCACCCTTAATAACAGAACTCTTTAGCTTTCTTCCCATTTTTTAGTTTGGACAATTTCGGCAAATGGTTTTGTCTGAATTGAATTTTCCGACAAAGAGACAAAATCCAATTAAGTATGGAATATGAATAGGAATAGTATGTTCGTCTTGTTCACATAAGGTTACGTGGGCAAGGGAGTTTTCCGACAAAAGCCACAAAAATGCAATGTTAGCAACCAAATATTGCTAGGTTGGCAAGGGAGTTCGTCTTGTTGACAAATTGGATTTTCGGACAAACATACGACAAACAACCGAAAAAAGCGACACAAATGCAATCAAGTGGAATATAAGTGCTTCGTTCGCTTCACTTCGCTCGCCCAATTAATACGGCCAAATACAATATTTTAATTTGTGTTAAATTAATTCAATATCACAGAAGAAGAAGATGAGAAGAACAGAAATTGCCATCACTCGTATCCAGCCTAGCGCTCTCTAATAAGTACTTATTTTTGAATCATTCCAAAAATAATCTCACACAATTTAACATCACAATTGTTCATACAAAGGTATTTAAGGTAGTCACCACTGTAATTTGACTTTGCAATAAGTTTACTCCTCGGCTCCAAATAGCCAAACCAAACTACGAGAAAAAATCCGATTCGAACCATGGTATGAAATACTGAATTCGTCGACTGAAAAATTCCTCCAAAATTGTTGAAATCAACAGCGGTTGCTGGGAGACGAATTCCAATTTTGACAGAAATTAGGTCGTATCTCCGCCAGGTTAAAAATTCTTACTTTGCACTTTTCATATTGTGGAGCTCTTCCCGTCCGAATTGTCAATCCGGTTAAAACTCTAATCATCCTTCTATGCGATTGGCTTCAAGTTGGCGAAAACCGCATGTGAATCGGTTAATTGGTTTTAAAGTTATTTAATTTCAAATAGGGGGAGATATTTAACGCCCACCCTGTATATATGATATGTATGTGATATATATATGTGATATATGATATTCATCTATAACGGAGTTGGGATATTACTCTACTTACATACAGTCAAAAAACTTTCTCTCCTGGTATATATAAATAATTTAATATCACCATAATGTGGGTAGGTTAAGGATGACTTTGCTCACATTGCATCAATACTCTCATGTTTTGAGTTTTGACCCGTTAAATATTCCCCTTTACTTTTAGCATTTGCTTCGTTTTTATTCATATGACCCAATGTACCCCAATCCCAACCCACTGAATTCTATGCAACGCAAACGCTATGCCTCCCAGGCAAAGCACACTCTCGCTGCGCGAACTCCAAATCCTTCTCCTTTTTCTTTCCTCACTCGTCCACCAAAAATTCAACTGAATTTCAAACACCTCAACTTTAAACTGAGCAGTGACCTTGACCTTGACCTCCTCATCCCCGCTTCAACTCAGGCACTACCGACACTACAGTTGGGTAACTTAAAATTATATTGGAACAATCAATTCATGAAAATTTGGTCAGTTTAATCAATTTAATGTCAAGGTCAAATAAAAAAAAACTCTTTCCACAGTTTTTACCAATTTTTTATAGCTCATCACGTGAGAACCGGGACACCCGTCCCGGTTGGTTGCCCAGCAACTCACGACTTCGTTTTTTCTGTGTTACGTACACGGATCGAATTTTTCATAGGTGCAAGGTTACGGACGGATTTTTAGGGGCCGTCCATAAATTACGTAGACATGGGACGTCTATTCCACACTCACGGGCATTCATATATTTTTAATTTAAAAACGTTCAAACTCAATGTTTTCAGGTCAAGGGGCCATTCGTTCTTTCTACATTTCAGTCTGACCATTCGGTCTCAGTTTTAGTTTAAGTATCATTCAATTTGGGTTTACTTAATTATGAATTTATTTTTTTTCAGCAATTCGTCAGTATTTTTGAGTTATAAACAATCAATTAAATTTGTTCAATTTAGGATTTAGTTGGAAGCAGCAACGTCGCGTGGGTAGCGCTCACGCATAACTTTAGACCATGAGTGATTGTATCACACTGGCAATATTTTCATTTTCTTTGTACATTTCTCACAAATCATAAATTAACAAACTTTATGCATCCATACCAGTTATATTTCAACCCTAAAATTTGGAAATGGAGTTTGGAAAATCGACAGCAGACGGAGAAGACGAAACGACAGCTTTGGCAGGTGAGGGGACAACAGAGTCAGTCAGAGAGAAAGGAACAAGTAACCAATACTAACACGCCATACGGGGTGGTTCATGAAAATTCAACCACTCTTATATATAATTCATAATCATTGCAGCTCAATCACCTGTTTCAGGTAGCTCTGACGGTGAACCCAACCTCCAACTGGGCTTGTCCAACCACGTGACACAAGAAACAGGAGACGACGGTCTCAAAACAACCGAATCGAATCTCGCATATCGGTCGCACGATACGCATATCGGTTTCGCATCAAGTAAGGATCAACAGTTTAAACTTCTTGCCAGATCTTTTTTTTTGTTACGGATTTCTTCGAGTCTAACTGTTTTAATTGTAATTTTCAATGACAGCTTCTCGTGAGACATCTAGTGATACCGGCGATGTTGGTCTGACGAACTTTGGAAACACGTGTTTCATTAATTCCTCACTGCAGTGTCTGTTACACACTCCGAAGTTGGTCGACTATTTTTTAGAAATGTAAGTGATGATTAGATGAATCGTTTAAAAGCATTCTTCTTTCACAAGTAGTGGAAAATGTTAATCAGTTTCAATGAATTCTTTAATGAAAAGGAATATCGGAGATGAAAGACAACAGATATCTTTCCTCTATGAAGATTTCATTCGTGTTGTCCATATGGCATGGCGATCCGGTTATAAAGAAAACATTTTGAGAAATTTTCGGGACACAGCCTTTCGTATTGATCAAGGTTTTAAAGATGGACACGTAAGTAAAACTAAACAGTTGGGAAATTGTATGATGTATCTATTCAAATACATTTGCTAATCTTTGAAATATTGTATTATTTCAGAAAAATGCTTTTGAGTTCTTTATGTACTGTGTGTGCAAAATGCACGAAGAGATGAAGAATTACAACGAGGTGAGCCCACTAGTACGCCCATTAGACTATACAGATCTAAACTTAAAAATATATTTTGCGATTTATATATGTTTAAATTCATTAATTAGTTAATTCGAATTTATCAATACATGTCAGATACAAATTCAATTGCAGTTAAAATATCGACTACATTAGTATTTCCATCGCAAAGGTCTGTCCACATTGCCGTCTTTGTTTTCGTGAAATAAATACAAAATTAGATATTTAATTTGAATGGATGAAGTTGGAATGGAGTTGGAAATATTTTTACGTTCTATTAATTATTTATAAATAGAAACCTTTAAAGAAGTCACGGTTAAACCAAGATTCCTCATCGGATGGGCAAGAATACTCTGAAAGTGTCGGGACGGCGGAAGTAGAGAAATCTGCAAGTTCGGACGAGAATATACATCCAATAACTAAATCAAGTTCAACAGAAAATAATTCAATAACACAAAGCGAGTCTGAAAGGACAATGAAACGGGGACGTGACGAAATAGAAGTTGACGGCAGCACTATCTTCTCGTCAACATTTATGGGAGTAACAGAATCCTACGTAAGTTCAAAATGGTTATGTTTTGTTTAGAAATATCGAAATGTTTTAACTTGATCTCAAAATATGAAATTTTATTCTAAGGTTACATACGAAAAATGTGCGCACGTAACAACTGAGTCGACAAATTTTGGTGTTTGCCAACTCATATTCCAGAAGTGAATAGGAGAGTGGATCTGGATCTTCATGATTGCATTGAAAATCTTATCAAAACGTCAGTATCACTTTCTTATAATACTTTATTTTGCTTCATTGATGCAAACTCGAAACTAATTATTTAATTGCAGAGTTGATTTACGTAAACGCACTTGTACTACATGTGGGATTTTACAAGATGCAGTACAAACTTGTACTATAGTAGAACTTCCCGAATATCTGATCATATACATCGAAAGGTATGGGGATAATTCTTATAGTAATTCAGCAAATTTTTATATACACCATTTGAATTTTCGATTCTGCCAGAACTGCGAGCGAAGAGGTAAAGACATGCGAAGTAGTCGAATTTCCAATCCAAGGCTTGGACATGTCCTATTACAGCAGTTCACCGTGTCTATACTCCACTTACGATCTATACTCCTGTATATATCACCAAGGAAGTGAGTAGATTTATTTTTAATTATTGCGAAAGACCACAGGTCTGTAGCTATACAATAGTCCATGTCGTTCGTTTGTTTGTTCGCACTCTAGCAATCA
>JAQIXO010001527.1:0-12106 GCA_034700305.1 Protaphorura armata | reverse complement strand
ATTACAAAAATTACACAGTACAGTGGAGTGGAGTGGGACAAGCCCATTCGGATTCCTTACTCTCACGAGTCAAGTTCAAATTCAAACTAAACAACTGCGTGTGTTGGGTTTTAGTGTACGACATAATATGTATAGTCAGGATTGATCGATAAAGTTGAGTCGGAAACACCGAATCTCTGATGCATTCAATTCATTCGTATATACTGCATTCAAAATTTCTCATCCCGTTATATGCAGCATCTTGGCGTACTTGTGAAACTTTGAGACCAAAATCTAAAATTAGAGTTGAGTTTAAGTATACGAAAACCTCGTGATTATGTATGAACGAACCAAGGTCGAAAGCTCGTTGCAATGTTATGTAGTGACGTTGACGTACAGTACAATTGAAACCGAATACTACGACATATCCTGTCTGATATCCTATCTGAATTATCTATTATCTGATCGGAGATTATCTGAAATGAGAACACAGTATACACGTACACTCTTCATTCCGTCTATGTATAGCGCGATAGCCGCCCGAACGACTAATCGGCATGCTGATAGGATGGCACTGCTGCCTTTGGGTCGGCCATCGCGGTATACAGACGGAATGAACCAAGAGTATATTATTACATTTTCATTAATTATTAAACTCTGTTAGGAAGCTCCTATTTATTTATATAATTTTGTTTTCTGTCATGTTTTTCATAAAAATATAATTCCAATCAATAAAAAAAATGTTGTTCTTGGAACATTGGCAATTTTAATTTTAAAATATTTTTCTGTATATAAAAGGGACCCCGCCGCGCGCCGTGTGGCCGTGTCGGTCAAACTCTCTCAGAACTTGGGTCTCGTTTGGCAAGAAATATTAGAAATAATATAAAATTATAATATTAATCAAATTAAAAAATGTGTGCATTTAGAACGGAGTTGGATTTGTAGCCAACTTGTTCATATAAAGGTTTTCTAAATCTAATGATGTAAAACTAATTTTAAATGCATTGGAATAAAAACACAAAGATAAAAATAAAATTAGACATTAATTTGTAAGTTTCCAAGGATGATACAGATACATGTTCTCAACTTACACCAATTATCATACCAATATCTGAATGAATTGTTTGACCAGCGCAGCGCGAAATAGAATTCAATTCAATTAAATTGTGATAGTCAAATTGAAACTTTTATTTCCCAATTTTGATTTTTGCTATAATTCTTTACAAAGTAATTGATAAAGAACTGTTTTTTTAAATAAAAATTGTTAAAATTATTTAAAAACACGAAATACTTGACTTTGACGTTCTCTTGTTTAATTAATTCGTTTGGTGTTCATGTTCGGATAGGGTGAGGTTATTCGAAACATTCTAATACCAATCATTAGGAATATTGAGATTACTAATATTTAATGTCAATTAATGTTTGTGTGTATTTTTATTTCATTTTCATTATATTTCAATTATAGATTTCTACGACTTACGACGGTTAGAACAATTAGAACTGTCTGCAGAAGAAGAATGTCAACCTTGACCCCACGGCCACGGTCGCGACGACTGCAACGGTTAACACCTCCAGATGTACAACCGCTACAGTCTAACATGGAAATGGATGATAACCATGACTGGAAACTCCGCTCTAATGTGGAACTCAAAGTCGGACTGAAAAAATTGTCCAAGAATGACTTGGGCGTGTTGAATTGCTCTCCTGGGTAAATAATATACTTTTTTTTACTATGAAATTGTTGAAGTAATTAATTATTTTTATATTTTGAATTCGGAAAATTAATTTGACATTTTCAATAAGAGAGCTGTAGCAAAGCTGGTAGCATAGTGGGGGTAAGGGTTACCCCCTGACTTTTGGTTGAAAAGAACGGGGTTAGATCTAGATTCCCCGGACTTGCAGTTGTAGATGCCCTGCAGAGCATTATTTTTTTTTGATTTTCGCAATAATATGGTGCTGATTTTCCCCTAAATACTCATCTCCTCTTCACTGCAGTGGCGGGTCTAGGAATTTTTCCAGGGGGGGTCCAAATATTTAATCGTACCCAATTTATGGTAAGGGCTAACGTGGACAGTACCGGCGGGAGACGTAATCCGGCCCTGGCAAAAAAATATCGGTACCGGCCTTTATTTGAACTTTAACTAGTCAGCGCGCGAATAATTTTTGCTCATTTTTGGAATGATAATATTAAAATTCTTCTATGCAGGAAATAGGGAAATTTTAACGTTGAACACAACAAGAAGTTCTCAATCCCTGGCCCTGATATGAAGTTTAAATATCTAACGCGCGAAGCGCGCAAATTTTTTTACACATCTCAGAATGGTAATACTAGAATGTATGTAATAATTAGGGAAAAATAGTTTCAACTCCAGTTCTATCTAGTCAGTATTTTAATTTCCAGGGGGGGGGGGGGGTCGGACCCCTAAAACCCACTCCTGGATGCGCCACTGCTTCACTGTGCAATTTATAAGTCATGTTTTCTATTCTAATGGCTTCACCATAAAATTACACTGCGATTAGACATGACAATCCTTCACAGCGACTGTCGGGTAATATGTTATAATATTATGACAATAACACTTTCAATGTACTTTTTTCTTACAGAAGTCCATCTCCGAAACGAAAGCGGGGTCAGATTATCTCGGGAGTCAAGTCAAGGCCAAAATCCAAAGTTCAAAAATCTCTTCCGACTGTTCGAAAACCAACCTCAACTTCCAAGAATATTGGGGATGAATTGCGTGAGCTACTTCCAAGGTGTGACCCCAATTGCAAACACTGTGAAGAGTACATTCTCCAATTAACTCAACACATTCAGTCCACCCACAACCCCGACGAGTGCGATGACACGGAGGAGCAACTTTTCCACTCCTTAATTTCAAGTGTCCCAGAAGAAAATGACCAAGAATCAGGACCAGTATCAGAAACTCTTGGCGACCTTGATGTGGACCCTAGTATGACCTTGACCCAGGACTCAAACTCAGACTCACAGTCAGAGTCCCGGACTTTGGTCATTCGGAACACAAAGGTCATTTACTATGTTGAAGAATTGAATGAAAATGAATTGGGTCAAATCCAAACTCCGTTGACCTCGGAAGATCAACCGTCGACTTCGACTACTTTTCAAAATGGTTTGAAAAATGATTCAACAGAATTTGAATTTGTGCATGTCCGTAATAATGAAGATGTTGAAATTAATACAGAACAAGTTGAAAATTTTGACGGCAAAATGGATGTTGACCCGTTGACCTCCAACTCTACCCAAAATTCAGACTCTGACCCTGAAGATGCAGACAATGACAATGACAATGAGAATGACACTGACCCAGATTTTGTGGGTGAAGAAAGTGACCAACATTCAAATTCGCGAATTAACGATGCAGTCAAAAATGAAGAAAATTCGACCAAGACGAATATTTTTGTTTGTGAAATATGTGAGAAAACATTTGCACAAAAAGCTTATGTACAAAAACACATGGCACGAGCCCATGCAAGTGCGACAGTGACAGTAAAAACGTTCACTTGTAAAATATGTAACAAAAATTACTCCAGTCTAAAACTATTGAGTCAACACAAGAAAATACATGGACGAGGACTAAAACATTACACATGTAAAACATGTCTGACAAATTATACTGACCCGCAAGAACTAAAAGATCACTTAAAAATACACAATGACACTGAACAGAAATATCAGACAAATACAAAGCGAAGTCGAATTCGAACAGGAGAAAAATCTTACAAATGTGAGACATGTGGAAAAACGTACAATGTCCCAAATAAATTAGCCGCACACAAAAGGACACACACTGGAGAAAGACCATTCAAATGTACTGTCTGCAACTCCGCTTTTACTAGTCCGGGCATATTATCAAAACATATGTTGATCCATGGAGTAAAATCTCATGTTTGTGAGCATGAGCACTGCGGAAAAAAATTTCACAGGGCTACAGAATTACGAAATCATTTGTTACTACACACTAAGGTAAAGGAAAAAACTCCGAAAGATATAGTTTGTGAAGTATGTCATTTAAATTTTGTGAACAACAAAGCCTTGGCAAATCACAAAACAATTCACACAGAAAAATCTGAGATTTGTGAATATTGTGGGAAAAGTTTTCACAGAAAAACGGATTTGCGAAAGCACATTCGTCGAGTTCACACACGTGAGGTTCCAGTGAAAATAAAACAGTACAAATGTGACACGTGTGAAAAAAGTTATGACGCACCTGGACTATTAGAAGTACATAAGAGGACTCACACTGGAGAAAAACCATTCATGTGTGAATTTTGTAGCATGTGCTTCATTTCATCAAAAACCCTTGGAGATCACATGAAAATCCATCAAGAAAAATCACACAAGTGTGAGCATTGTGGAGAAACATTTCATCGGGCAAGAAATTTAAGAGATCATCTCAAAGTACACACACGAGAGAAAACATACAAATGTGAAGATTGTGAAGAAAGTTTTTTGATAGCCAGACAATTAGAACTTCATCAAAGAATTCACACGGGAGAAAAAGTGTACAAATGTGAAGAGCTAGATTGTGGGAAATATTTTCCGGACAAAAAACATTTGACAATTCATCAGAAGTGTCATGGAGAAGGACAATTCCAGTGTACAAAATGTCCTAAAACTTTTAATTTCAAAAATAATTTAATGCTTCATTTAAGAATTCATGATGGAATCAAACCACACAAGTGTGAGAATTGTGGGAAATGTTTTACTGTACCGAGTAAATTAAAATTTCATTTAGAACGAAAGACAAATTGCACACCTCCAGAGCCAGAACCAGTTGAAATCATTGGTGTTTAATTTAATTGCATGCACATACATAATTCCTGTACAAAAATTATACGAAATAAAACGTCATCTCTCCCACAGTCATTGCCTTAATTAATTGAGATTAATTAATTTAAAAAAATTAAATATTTACTTTTGAAATAATGAAAATGAAATTAAAATTATGATGTTTTATAAAAATATACGATTACAATGAATTAAATTTGAGATTAATAACTACGAACAGAACGGCAAGTTACGCAGTGCAATTAATTCTGTCCAACTCATACTATTTTTTAAAAAAAAAATGCACGAGAATTAAAATTAACATTATCGAGTTCACAAGGATAAAGTTTAGTCTCAACTTACCCCAACATTGTGTCCATGGAATATAAAATCAGAAGGTCTTCTCTGATCAGAGAGCGCGAAATTCAATTCAATTCAACTTTGAAAAATTCTTAATTTATTTTGAATAGAAAAGAATTAGAATTTCAATTTTGTTTTAAATTCCTAAATTCGCCTGTGTTAATGTATATCGTAAATATTGAATAATTATAATAATTATTAATGTGTTATTTGTTCATTTATTGTCCAACAATTTAAAAGTGTAAAACACGCCGCGTCGAGCGTTGGAATATTGGAATTATTTAATTAGTTGGGGTTTGGTCATGGTGACTTGGACTGGTGAGGTCATAGGTCATCCAAAGGGTTCAAAGGTAAAACAATTAAACATTCATTAGTAGTACAATTGAAATTGCTTCATTTTAATTAATGTGTTGAATTTCTCTATACCTTTATATTTCAGAGTCCTTGAGTGTTACGATTAAAGCCGTCGTTAGAATAGAACAGACACCAGAGCAATGTCAGACTTGACCTCGCCCTCAAGGTCACGTCAACTCCAACGGTTAACACGACCACGAAGTGCACAACCCGCGACTAAAAGCATGGAAATGGATGATAATGATAAGAATACCTCCAAATTCCGTCCTAATGTGGAACTCAAAGTCGAACTGAAAAAATTGTCCGAGACCTATAATGATTCGGAAGAATTGAAAACCACTCCTGGGTACCAAATAATCTTACAATACTATGAAATTTTCCCAATGATGCATGTAATCTATTAACATCCTCCTTTTTGTGAAATAAGCTCCGATGCGATTAGACCTTGACCTGATTGTTAGATGTTAGAGTAAGCACCCCGCCCTGGATAGAGGAGAAAAGGCATGAGGTTTTTTTTGCAAAATCAACAAGGTCCGGCGTCCATATACAAAGAGATCCGATGAGTAAAGTTGTTTCTTCCGTCGCTACGGGTTTCTTCGGAAAATGGAGAAAATCCATGTCAAAATGGGAGAAAGTCGACCGATAGTCCCGTTTCTAACAACGACAGCTGTTTTATTTAACAAAATTGAAAAATATCAGAATTGAAAAACCGTTATTTTCCACCGACCGACCTAGAATTTAATTCTGATCTTTTTCAAATCCGTTTTCCAAGAAACCTGTAGCGACGGAAGAAAAACAGGGATGTTAATAGGAATCGGAATTCGAAAATAATCGGAATTTTTACAGAATTGTAATCAGGGAATCCGAATTTGAATTCAAATCGGAATCGGAAATTAGAAATAATTGGAATTATTTTTATCCAATTCCGATTAATCGGAATCGGAAAATTCGCGCATGGAATTTGGAATTATATGTGCTTAAATTAAATTCTTTTTTATGTTGAGACAGACTTTGCTTTCACTTCCACTTGCTTGTGTGAACTTTCACTTTTTTAGGATATTTTAGTAACAACATTAAAACTAGAGAGAATGGCATTGACACCCAAAGTTTTTTTTTGTTATGGCAAAAATGAGATTCGTGGATATTTTTTTTTCGTTTTGTGGAATCGGAATCGGAATTCTAGTTTTTTTCTTCAAACATTTTAATCCGAAAATTGGAATTTTAAGAATTAGAATCGGAATCTGAAATTAGAAAAAAAAAAATTCCGACTAACATCCCTGGAAATTTTTTTTTCGGATCTCTTACTATGGGGACGGCCGAGATTGTTATTTCCCGGACCTTTTCTATTCTATTCTAGGTGACCATATGCGACGCGACACACGAGCTTTCCTTTTCAGCGAATGTAAAATAATTTCTCTTCATTTTTTTGTTGCAGAAATTCATCTCCAAGACGAAAAGGAAATGAGGCTCCAAATATTATGGGCATGACGTCGAAGTCCAAAGCTATATCCAAAGCTCAAAAAACCCTTGTTCACAAACAAACCTCAAGTTCCAGTTCCAAGAATGTTGCAGATGAACTGCGTGACCTACTTCCAAGGTGTGACTCCAATTGCAAACACTGTGAAGAGTACATTCTCCAATTAACTCAACACATTCAGTCCACCCACTAACCTAAAGAGTGTGATCATGAGGATGAAGAATTTTTTCATTCCTTAATCACTATTATCCCAGAAGAGAATAACCAAGTACAAGTACCAGTACAATCATCTCCTAAAATTGACGTTGACGTTGAATTAAATGAGAACAAATTGGTTCAAATTCAAATTCCGTTGACCTCGGAGTCTGAAGGTCAACCATCCACTTCCACTTCTTCTGGTGTTCAAAATTGTTTGAAAAAAGTTTCTACAGAAATTGAATTAATTCATGTTCGTGATGAAGATATAAAAATTGAATGTGAAGAAGTTATTGTTCAAAATTCCGACGACGAAATGGATTGTGACCCTGTGACCTCCACTGGTGCCCAAAATTCGGACAGTGACCCCGCAGTCGCAGATGCTGGCAATGACAATGACGCTGACCCAGATTTTGTGGGTGAAAAAAATTACAAAGTTTCAAGTTCAAAAATAGACGAGGACGCTGAAAATCAAAATCAAATTGAAACGAAAACGAACGAAGAAAATTTGAACGAAACTGAAACAAATATTTTTATCTGTGGAATTTGTGAGCAAATATTTACACTTAAAATTCATGTACAAAGACACATGGCGAGCGACCATTCTAATGCAACTGTTCAACCTTTGACATTCACATGTGAAATATGTAATAAAAATTACGCGAGCCAAAGACTTTTGACAGAACACAATAGATTTCATGCCGAAGGAAGACATTATGCGTGTAAAAAATGTTGGAAAAGTTATTCAGACCCTGAGAGCCTACAAGTCCATTTAAAAACTCACACAGGAGAATCAGCCACACCTTTTCAATGTGACAAATGTGACAAACAATTCAAAACGAAGAGACAAATGTACAATCATAAAACATTTCATCGTGAAAAATCCTACATGTGTAAATTTCCAAATTGTGGCAAAGGTTTCAAACGGAAGACACATTTAAAAAATCATTTCACTCGAAGACACACGGACAAAAAAATAAGAGTTAGAAAAAAATTCAAATGTGAAACTGAAACTTGTGGGAAAAAATTCGAGACGCCATATCAATTAACAGTACACAAAAGAGTTCACACTGGAGAGAGGCCATTTACCTGTAGTGTGTGCAATCGCAGTTTTGTAAGACCAAGCGTATTGAAAACTCATATGTTGACCCATGAAGAAAAATCTCATTTTTGTGAACATTGTGGCAAAGGATTTCACAGAATATCTGATTTACAAAAACACGGTCTTATTCACACTAAGGAGAAAACGAAGAGGAAAACGCGGAAAAAAAATACAGAGAAATCTGATGAAAATTTGAATTGTGAAGTATGCAATATAAATTTTGAAAACAAAAAAGCCTTGAGAAATCACAAAATAATTCACACAGAAAAATCACAAATCTGTGAATACTGTGGGAAAAATTTTCATCGAAAAAATGCACTACAAAGACACATTCGTGCGATACACACGGATGAGGTTGTAGTGAGACGAAAACTGTACAAGTGTGACACGTGCGAGAAAAGTTTTGAAGGCCCTGGATTATTTGAAGTACACAAGAGGACTCACACTGGAGAGAAACCATTCATGTGTGAATTTTGTAGCATGTGCTTCAGATCAGCAAAAGCCCTGAGGTGTCACATGAATATACACAGACCGAAATCACACACTTGTGAACAGTGTGGAAAAGTATATAGTCGTGGATATGGGTTAAGAAAACATATGAAAACACACACACGAGAGAATCCGCAGTACAATTGTGAACATTGTGAACAAAGTTTTGGATTAGCCAAACAATTAGAACTTCATCGAAGAATTCACACTGGAGAGAAAGTGTATAAATGTGAAGTGGAAGAATGTGGGAAATATTTTCCATTCATGCATCAATTGAGAGTTCATCAAGAGCGACACCATGGAGAGCGAGAGGAAGAGGAGGAGAGAAAATTTTCTTGTCCTGAATGTCCAAAGACGTATAAATTAAAAGCACATTTAACGACACACTTTAGAATTCATACCGGAGAAAAACCGTATAATTGTGATGACTGTGGGAAATGTTTTACGTTTCCGAGTTATTTGAAAGCTCATCAAGAACGAAGGTTTAAGTGCTCAAAACAACCATAATCATAATCAGTCCATGTAGTCCGGGTTTAATTTAATTGCATTCAATTAATTGAGTGTAAAAGTGTAATGTTCAAATATTTTACCATAATAATAAAATGTGAAATTTGTGATTCCGCTTCATATGAGTTTAAATTTTTTATAATTCTTTGATGAAATTTCATGAAAGTTGATCATGTGTCCAAATTAAATGTGTGGTTTTCTGCTTGAATAGTTTATTGATTGAACTTAAAAACTTGGCCTTCAACAACGAGTCGTATCATGTAGGGAGTGTCCTCTGCCGGTGAGTTATCCAACCAAGGTAGGACCAAAAGCGTTCCTGCTGGGAAATTTAATTGTCCATTCGCATTCCTCCAGGAGTCCATGACAAAACAATTATCTCCGGTGACCACGGCATTGTAATCTTCGTCTGGGACTTTGTATCCGTCGTACTGCAAAAAAATAAATGTAGGCATTCTTAGAATTTAATTTTAATTTATGGGAAGACTGCCAATTTTACATACCCAAAAGTAAGCAACACCATGATTGGGATAACTGTCGTCTGTTTTCTTGTAATTCAACCACATTAGATCCACGGAGAGTCCACAAGAATACCTGAGCCCATTTTTAAGCTCACCTACAAATTTCAAAAACATTTTTCACTGTAAATTTATTGTGATAATTAATCATGTTTATTTAACAGAAATTAAATTCCCGTACCTGCGTCTGGATCAATAGGCTTGAGATGCAAGTAATATCCAACCTTGTTTGACACTGTATCAGCCGTGCCAAAATTTCCTTCCGGAAAATTCCCATAATCAATGAAAAGAACTCCGCCTGGGAACGTCATGTCTTTGTTCCCACGGTACTTTCCACTCCAACGGCAGATATCGACAGGGTCCACGTAGAACAAAAAGTCATCAAAGGACATCCAAAACTCACCATCAGATTTTCGATCAGCAGATTTACGCCGAAGATCCTCCTCCACCTTTGACCACATGTTATTCCTGGAATTTAATAACAAAAAACATCCCATATTATTGATATTATAACCTGGCACGTAGGTCAATTGTTAAGTCAACTCACGGGTCAGTGTCACTCCAATCACCATTCCACTCCGTGTCATTGCCCCATGGGTTCCTGGCCCTTATCAGTGTGTACACCACGGAAGGGTCATCCTTATCAGCCACATCTCTGACTTCCATAAGTGAGTACGCATGTCCCAACACGAGTCCAGTCGTTGTTGTATAAACACCTGGGTTCTGTCGGTTAATTACAAGTTCAATTAATTGAACTGATTTAATTATGCCAAGTAAGAATAAAATTTTACATCAGGGTCAGGGTCCACAGGATTCAACAGCTCAGGTGAGAGTTTATCTTGCATTTTAGTTGCGAACGTCATGATGGCATCATGTTTGGCTCCATCCTCAATCACACCTTTAATCGACGCATCGTTGTTCAAATATTCGTGGGCAATTCCGCCAGTGAAATCCTGCATTGCATCCGCACTACTCCCGCCATCTATCAAACTGTAGTTCCCGTACAATCTAAAACCAGCGTTAGAAATTATTACAAGTTATTCATACTTTTTTAAAATTTCCAAAATAATTTTGAATGCGTTCTCACTTTGCGTATGCCTTTTCTAAGAGTGGTGCCCAAAAGCCTCCTTCCTTTGTGGGTCTGCATATAACAACGTAATAATCATCGTCTCCTCTCACGACACAAGCCAAACGATCATCAATCGTCACGTCCACCCATTTTCCCCTTGACCAAAATCTTGAGGAACGGAAGGGAAAATTACATTACATACAAAAAACACTAAATCTAATGAATTTCTAAATTAATTTTTTTTTTAATTAATTCTACCTGAAATGAACTGCTCCAGCCTCAAATCCAACCACAGAATTATTTTCTGGAACGAGTGTGTTTATGCAATCAGGTTTTGTGGCCACTTCAGCCATAACCGCAAGAAACCAGCAATCACCTTTGAACATTTTCATTTTGATAATCACTGGGTAAAATAATTATTGATTAATAAAATTGAAACCTGTTGCTCCTTGATGCACTGCAAATTCATTGAATGGTCCGTGAAACAGTGGGTCGATCTTAGCCAGTTTGGCAATTTCCTATGGAATATAGTTTTTAGAAATTTTATGATTTAAAATTTTAGAAGTTTTTGAAGAAAAAATTAAAAAAAATTAAAAAAAATATAAATTATTTTTGGCTTAATTACAGCTGGTCTTAGCCATTTGACATTGTCAGGATTCTCATTTTGTAGTATTTGCAATGTTCCAAAAGATGAGGAGTTGGCTGGAAAATATGGATCTTCAAACAGCTGTCCAGTTTCCTTGGCTGTTTGAACGATTGTTAGAAAATCTTGCTCTTCATTTCCAATTCCAACAGGTCCACCCTCTTCTCCGTACTGAAAATATTAACCAAGGAAAGGGTTTACTACTTAATTGTTAACCAAAAGCTCCACTCCCTTACGCCTTATTATAAATTACGTTGTAAATTTCTAAGTCTCCGTCTTGGTGTGGCATTTTGACTTGATGATTTTAAATAATTACATGAGTATGAGTGTCGATTCGATGAGCGACTGAATGTCTTTGATTTATAAAAATAAACTAATCAATAATAAAATAATGGTCAAACGGTGAAACCGCAATTCCTCATTATTTCTACAATCACATGCAATAATAATGTGATTAATTCCCTATGTTGCTGGGTCATACGGCTAAAAATACGATTTTAAGTTCTAAGAAATGATAAAAATTACACATTTACAATTAAACGACCAAACGACGATGTAAGACTAAACAATAGAGTAGTAGGTAGGTACAAGAGGACGCATACTTTAACGTTACGGGCATGGAGAAAAATG
>JAQIXO010001526.1:0-12109 GCA_034700305.1 Protaphorura armata | reverse complement strand
ACACGGAATTCGCAAGACCTGAATTTAATTCTTATGGGTTCTTGTACCTCTACTCTGAGATTTAATTTGATTTTGATTTATTTACAGAGTACTTCTGGAGTACTGAAAGCTGGGAACCGGAAGAAAAAGTCCTCTACAGTTTCTGATCTCGGATCTCCTCCGGCGATGACGTCCAAGGACAAAATTATGACAGTGGCGACAGCGTCACAAGGGGAGAGGGAAATCACCGTACCGATGAATTTCAATATCCAGAGGGTGATTGACCTCGTCGAATCGGATGTAGCAACGAAGGTAACTACATGAAGGCATTTTTACATATTTAAATGACAAGGCCTGAATTAAATTCGCATGGGCACTTGTCATTCATTACAATTAATTTTGGCTTTTTCTATTATAGGGAACAAAGAGGAGTACAGAGGCTGGATCTGAGGGCCAACCGGCCAACAAAAAGACTGCACACCGTGTGAAGCATATGACTTTTTCTAGCAGTTCACAAGGCGGTGGACTGTACACGGCCCCATCTCCAGTGAAAATTGATGCGATTACTGGTATCGAAATGGAGGACTCCCAAGGACAACCAGTTGTGCATCCTGTTCAGTTTGAGGTAACAATACTAGTTTAACCTATTAATTTTTATTAATTATTCAGTGAGAGAGATGGCTTGATTTTAAATCGCATAGACCATTTCCTATTTTATCTCTAACGTCATTTTTTTAAATTTCTTTCAGAGGAGAAATATTAGGGCCCTTTCCAGTACAAGATCTACCCTTCCAAGAAAAAATGCTTTTCTATATCCTATTTTTCACGCTATAAAGGATGAGTTGAAGTGGAAAGGAAATGAACTAGAGATGGAGCACTCTAAAGAATTTAAGAAACTGATGGAGAAATGGAACACCATCTTCAAGACAAAAACTGGTGTAGATCGTGTACGCCCTATGGAGATCCAACACCCGACTAAGCCTGATGAATTTTTAAATTTGACTTTTATGAGAGGAACCATCTGGTACGGGGACGTTATTGAACATCCAAATTCAGACATATATTTTTCCATGAAGAAGTGTAGCAAATGTTGGGCTACGTCAATACTCACGGTTGGGGAAATTTTTCAGTGCGACTTTTGTGTGAAACGGGTAAGTGTATTCTCAACACAACGTGTACATATAAGCCTATTTGGAAACAAATGATAGTTTTTTAATTTCATGTAATTTTTATTTCAGGGAAATGAACAAACAAGTACATCCAATGATCCAAAGATTAGAAAAGTGACAAAAACGAAGATTAGGGATCAACTTGTGAGTACTACGGCCGCTCATAAGGATTCAATCCAGACGCCCTTGGGGGCCAGAAGGTTTGAAGACAAGTGGCTAAGTATTGAAGACATGAATGAAATTAAAGAAGACTTATATGATGAGGAGGAAGACGAAGACGCATTTACTATGCCAACATCCAAATCATATCTTGGCGTGATCTACAGATTCTTGGCCGAAAAAATCGGTCATACTGATGAAAATGTCAATATGTTTGACACACCGGCCTTCAAGCAGGAAATGATTCGTTGGGACAAGCACTACCTACAGTGCAAGAAGGATGGGAATACAAAAGATCAATATTACCCTCGCAAAATCGAGGTGCCAAAGTACCCGGGGACATTTTTCAGTCTAAAGTGGAGAGTAGATTCTCTTGGATATTGCGTCACCACGAACCCTCTCATACCCATCGCATTCAACTACAAATGCAAACTGTCATCGTGTTGGAACCCTGCGAATGGTCGATTTTGTGCAGAACACAAGGATTTGACATCTCTAACCGCGGTAGTCAAAGACACAAACAATAGTGACGAAGACGTCTACGCACTTGGATACGTCAAAAACTGTTCCAGATCAGTTTTCAAACGGTTTAATAAGAAGCAATTAAACCGTGGCAGTGTGAAATCCGTAAAATTTGGAGAGTATCTCGAGTCCAGAGAGTTACTCAAATGTGAACCAAAATTCGAACCTGTTACTAAGCTGTTCTACATTTCGGACATTGGAGAATGCACAAAATTGAGGAATACTCTAGAGGTAACACTTTTATTTTAATTTATATGCAATAGTAAAGCCTGGTGTAAAAACCTCATGGACTATTACTAATGAACATTTTAATTATTGCTTTTATAGTTGGCTCTAGCTATTTACGTTACTCTGAGGAGTCAAGAACTTGTGTTGACAAAGTCCAAATTGAAAACATCTCTTCTTCTCAAAAATCATGTACAAATCAAAGGTGCTGATTTGCTTCTTGTACGAAAGATTTTGGAACAAAGTGGAGTGACAATCGAAGTTGGTGATGACTCAGAGTTGGGAAATACCGCCAAGAGCCCCTTCCAGCACAAAAATTGGACTCCTAAACTTCCCCGGGTCTACATGGCGTTGAAACTGCCCGGTCAGATTTATGACGGTCTCAATCAAAGAGCAACTGGAACGACTGCGAGTAATCATCACAGTTACGGACACGCATCTTTAGTGAACAAGGACAAGGAATACAAGTAACACTTCTTTTCAAAATGACAAGGCTTGATTTAAAATCTTTTAGACACTTGCATTTATATATTTCATTATATATTCTATAGGACATCATACGCGAGGGGAGTAAAGGATGCAAGCAAGCTAAAATCGATATTCCAGTATCAGCCAAAACTGACACAAGAAGAAGTTGAAGTTGCCTCTACGTTTACCTTGTCGACTCGGAATAGCAAACTAAGCCAGGAGTGGACTAATTTGAAAGAAAAAGTTAAGGCTTCATGTGAAAGGGCCGAGACCCTGGCCATGCTGTCAACGATTTTCGGGGAGATGCTGGATCAAAGCATTGATGGATATCCTATTCGTACTGTCGAGTTGTTTATCAGCAACCACCTGAACGACGCAAGAAAGGGGGAAAGAAAAATCATTGAAAAACTTTTTGAGTTTAAGACGGGTAAAAAAGTTATTATTACTGTTGATTTGACTAAGAACTTCGCTGTTAGTGATGATTTGAACCAATAAATTCAAGTCTATGAGATTGTTAAATCAAGCTTTGCATTGGATTTCCATGTTATTTCCTACATATTAAACCACACTGGAATTAAGAATGTGCATCTGATATTATTAGTTTTATTGTAATTACTCGAGTTCAGAAACATTTTCGTCGTACACTTATGGGTGAGTCATTCGATTAGGAAGTCACTCGTATTACGGTGGAGATGTGTTTGAATCCCGGGATATGACACCTGATAAGACGAAGAGGTCAAATATTATGTTAGATTTTAGTAAACGATATATTGCTTCGTAATTGAGCCAAGGCGAGCACGAGCAACCGAATTCTTCCAGGCTAAAGCATTCCTAACGTGTCGTGTTCAGCCACTCAACGGATGACGGAAATGCATTCAGTCATAACATGAGGTAGAAAAACACGCTATTTACAACACACCGTGGGTGTTAATGAATTTTACCCATAAGTAGGGGCTACTGTGTACCACGTAGTGACTTGGTGAGATTAGACCGCAAAAGGTCTACCAAGAGTTCACTTCAATGAATTTGAATGAATGAATGAATTTATTTGTCCGAGAGTCCAAAAAGCCGCATATATTTACTCAAGGAAAAGGGTGGACAATAAATTTTAGGCTCAAGTTACAAGTTACAACAGTCACTCTATTATTCTTTGACGACGTTTATCTTGACTTAGAAGTTGATCACCATCTTTCTTTACACGCATACTTTGAGGATGGTTTAAATTCCTGGATGTGTCATAGTCCGCTAAACGGTAAGGACAGTTTTACTGTGTCCGAGCCAATGAAGGAAGAAATTAATACAATACAATATATAATAGTATATAGTCCAGTCCAGTTCATTCATTTGTTTATTGTGGATTCCGTACCGCTGCCTAATCGTGTTGTCTGTGAGTGTAAAGTTAACTGTTAATTTTTGGCCAAGTGTTTTGTTACCTTTGCATACGTTACGTTACGTTAGTACACATTCGTGCATGATTTGGTTGGACGTGGGCAGACTTCAAAAGTACATTCATTTCATGATGGCCAGGCCGGTACAAATGGAAGACGCATACCGACCAAAGGAAAGGATAGACAAAACATACCCCTTGTACTTTTACATAATCATGTTTTGTTAGAATTTAGTTAGTTCTTTAACTATTTGACTGCATTACATTACATTGCATCCATTATCACAATGAATGGTTTTCGCCTTCCTTTAATTTTTTAGAGGTGGTTCCCACCTCGTAACTAACCAGGTGCAAACTCTTGACCACCAACCAATCGAATCATGTCCTACGACCGCACATAATTAGATTGTTTTACAGTTTCCACTGCAGGGTATACGTTCAAAGGATCTAACCATGGTTTTTTTATTCAATTCTTTTCAATGAATTCTGGAATATGAAATTATTGAGTTAATTTCAACAGACGAATTAATTTCAAAATAATTTGGACGCCGAAACCCCCTTGTATTTGCATCAATAGTTGCATCCACCTCGCTGGAACGAATTCAGCCAATAAGTTCAGATTTCTTAAATAATTTGGGGTAGCCCTTAGGATTCCTTAACAGAAATTAATTATACTAGATCTGCATTGAGTCACGGAAGAATGAGTCAAAGTTGAAGTCAGTCTAAGAGTCATAATTGACCACGACTAACGTTGTAATCACTCTTCTCGCCTCAAGAGAACAGGTGAGTTTGAGATTTCCACCTTTGCTCTTCTTCTTAAAACAGTTTTACCGTTCGACAGATCGACGGACAGTGATACACGCCTTCTTTCGAGAAACTGAGACTTTTATAATATTTCTTCATCTTTATACTGACTTTGGATTATTTTATGAGAACGTTATTATATGCCATGCGTTTGTTTATTATGTTTGGGCTATGAGCGCCAGGCCAGGCCATGCCTTCATGGTTCATGGACATTGTGGAGTGCCGTGGAAATCATCTTGAGGCATTTTAGTCAAACTTGAACAACAACTATTCATTTTTGTAAGCGTGATCTTGTAAAACAAAGACTCAGCAGACACGGTTATGCTCTCTTGGCATGTGCTATTCTTCCGGAACTCTTTTTCAACGGACTTGCCTTTGGCCACAAGTCCAAGTTCACGCACTCATATCAGCTTACGCACTCTGCGTTACTAGTACTCTTTGGAATGTTGTTTAGAATAAATTTTTATCCATAATTTTGAAGAACCGTAAACATAAGCACAAGAATGTGAGCTTGATGTAGTTTAGTCGCCCAAGCCGTCCGGATCGCTTCACTATGCTGAAGTTTGATCATCTACGGACTCCAAAATAAAGAGGTTTTATAGACTGGAGTTTCGTCTTTTTTTTGAAGTATTAAGGTGGTGCCATCTTAGCTAACCCATTCTCCAACGTCAGAATCCCCAGACGTCGTTAACGTTTGCTTAGCGAACGATGTGAACTAATGGACCGGTTGTATAAATATAAATACAAAATAATAATATCTCAAATGAAAATAGAGTATTTTTAGCACTATGAACACAGGTAAACTATTTTTGGTCCACCATGAATCAATTTATGAAATGTAGTTAACTAATACGATCACATAAATTGTGTATCCTTACACGGTAATAAAATGAAGAAACATTTTATTGCGTGATACAAACCAATGTGTGTTTAACAAATTGCTAAGCTATTAACTAGGAAATTGGCATGTGTGTAATGCAACGTTTAATCGTTTACAATTTCATCTGCAAGTCGAGCGCCTTTTAGGGAAGTTGTAAATTCCCCCCTGAGTCTGACAAATACTGTGTAGTAATCAAAACTAGATATAAATAATATGCCAAATTTTAACGAACGAAGGAGTCCTGTTTTTTTAACTTGGCAATCCATGATGAATGATTGTCATGTAACATGTACGATTGTATTGATAGGCACAGTAATGCCAGAGAAATAGGGCCAGTAGTTTTTGAACTTCCTTGTAACCCACCTGTTTAGAATTTTAGATCTTGTAGAGAAGTTTTATTCAGATTGCCTTAAAATTCCGAATGAAATTTGAACTCTGATGTTGTTGTTGTACAGAAGCTATTTTTAAAATACTAATCCATTTGAATCAAGGCAAAATTTGTGTCCAGCACATTTCAGGGTATGAATACATTTTAGCCGACGTAGGATGATTTTAATATCGTCTTGCTTAATTTTTGTGACAACCGGAGTACAATTTTACGTAACTAATATATCACACTTGCAGCTAGCATGTTAGCATTAGTGTGATGGAGCTGAGTGAGACTAAAAAAAATATAAATATTAAGAACTTTCACTCATAGTGTTGAATGATCCGTATGGTCGTTCTTAAGTCGTAATTGTTATTAATTTCGGTGATTACCCATATCTTACATCATGTTTAATGAGCATTCAAGCTTGACTCACGCAACTCTTCCTTTCTTTTCTACATGTGAGGGTGGTGTTGGTTGTAGTTAATTTTGCACATGAGTATATTTTAATCGATTACTAAAAAAAGTAATGCCTCTCATCACCCTACAACTACTAGAACTCTCTTTCTTCTGAAGGATAATTTATGTCCGTACGTTCGACTTGGACAAAACAACAAGCACTGGTATTGAAGTGATTGTTAAAATTGATCGAGAGTAAAGGGATGGAGTCAAAAAATTAAACAATGGTGAAAATGCTAGGTGGTGTGGTGTCCATTTCATTTCATGGCGAGTCGAGGTGGGCGAGGACGGATTTATTTAATTAAAGTCAAGTAGTAATTAAGTGCTCTTAATTAATAATTCCCTCCTTCCGTGCGATCATGAAAAATAATATAATACCTTCGTGGAGAGTCACGGAAGACTGGTCTATGTCAATTGTTTTGTTTGAAGCGACTGACCCAATTTTTATTATCACACGCTCGACCAATGACTATACAGGGAAAAGGAGTGTGCATACTGCCTACGTATACACTCATCACAAAATTGATTACTTTCGTAGAGAGTAATGATCTTATTATAGCAATTTTATCTGAATTTAAATTTTTAATTAAATTACGAACAATGCTAAGTAGTTTATTATTTTCTCTCAAGGTTTGATAGGAGGGATAGATGGTCACTTGATTCAGTTTAATTTATTTTCTAAAAATACTAAAGTTGAAGATAAGATGGGTTAAAGCTTCAGTTTATGGGAACATGGTGTTGACGTATAAACACAAACTTTTAAGGTGCTAAATTATGGTCGTTTTTGCAACTGAGCCCAATGACATTACTTAAAGTTGTGATTACGATTAAGGAAACGACAAGAGAAACAATGCGTGTAATTACTTAGCAATGCGTAGTAAAACATAAAAGCGAAGGTGGGATCTTTTAAACACGAATGAGCAGAGGCG
This sequence comes from Protaphorura armata, assembly GCA_034700305.1. Taxonomy (NCBI): domain Eukaryota; kingdom Metazoa; phylum Arthropoda; class Collembola; order Poduromorpha; family Onychiuridae; genus Protaphorura; species Protaphorura armata. The sequence goes on along the minus strand of JAQIXO010001526.1, from coordinate 4,761 downwards.
GGAAGAGATTTATCTTGAGTTCTCTCGGAAAGATCAGTTAAAAGTTCGTTAGATTTTTTTTATTTACCTTTTCCACATTTCCCCACGCACTTGGTGAAGCAAAGACAAACGATTTGTGTTTGTAATCTTTCAGCGTGTTAATCGGTCACATGTTTGGTGAGAGATGGATGACTTTTTGGAGATGCAAAGATGCATTGTGTTTATCTCAACCCTTCCATCATTTGGCGTCTTTTTTGTTTGCACACTCACCTCACATTAGTTCCACTAATCATGGCGAAAAATTAGTTTCGCTTGCCTTTATGTCTCATGGACAACCTACAACACTCTGGGTTTCATAACCTTTTACCCTTCTCTCATATTCACCGTAAAATCAGGAAACAAAAAATCATGAATTTTAAGTATACACAGTATAGGGCCATGAAACAGCCTCGAGATCATTTCCACTAGGGTCTTCATGTTCTTCAATGTTCGGTATATGTTAAAAATATGACGTTTACCTGGCCATTTTGAAAAAAATTGTTTTTGGCATAATTGGATTCAAGATATTTTTAAACACTCTACTTGTGGTACTCACTCCTTTGTTTGTGCAAAATATTTTAAACTGTTGTTAAAATATAAAATTATGCAAGGTTTTTAAGGGTGCTTCGTTGACAACAGACAGGTAGTTATTTCGGACCGGAAAATTATTCCAGTCCTTGAATGTGCACATCCTTGAGATGAAATCTCTTTGGCACCTAATTTGGTTTTGTAAAGGTTCTTCCCGCAGACAAAAACAAGAGTTAATTAACGTGGGACCTTGTTGTGTCCATGTCCGTTTCGGGATGTACCGGAGTATAAATACCATGAATTATTTGACGAAGAATGTAGAAAATCCATTTAAACACGTCGTAAACAAAAGACATAATTTTTGGACTGGAATGGAATAACACCGCCCAGGGTCACCATGCACCACCACCACCGGTGTCTGTAGAAGTAATTTGACAATTCCTCACCTTAAAAGCCTTTTTAGCTCTCAACATCATTCATTCAACCACCTTTCATGAGTTCAGTTCACCACCTGCCAAATAAATCATGTAAAATTTGCAGAACCTATGAAAGAAGTTAGTTCTGTCTTATCCCTTCATGTATCTTTGAGTAAAGTTAAGTTCCTCCCACTTGACTTGATCAGAAGAGGGAAATGTTTCTGTTTACCCGATGAAAGTCAAGTGAGTCACATCTTGAGTCAAATTACTGTAAAATAATAAAATAAGTCCACGACTGACTACATACACTCATTATTCCAGGTTTTAAAGCACACGAAGTTCTTTTTTGTAATTTTGACAGGTGACGGGACTTAGGGATCAAAAAAACATGATGAAAAATATGCATACTCACTCATCTCAACATTTTTCCTTTCTTTAATTCGTTAAGCTTGACTTGAACATGTTTTACGATGTTTTCGATTTTCTTCAACCTTCAATCTTCAATCTTCACGTTTGTGTACAAGAGCCTTCATTTTAATTACAAGTTTTAATGCTCACATAATTTGAAAAACACGTTCATAATTATTATATTGGCAAAGGAAATCAGTCTGACTACGTTGGAATGCTTTTTCATTTGCCGTGAAATTGAAAATTGTTATTCAAAACAACATTAAATGAATATGTTTTGTACTAATGTGTCACTCCTTGACTATTTGGGAGGTCAATCACTGCCATTATGGGCATTTGACGATTTTTAAAAATTAAGAAAAGGACTGATGTCCGCATCATGCTAAGTTGAGATCCTCTGAGATCTTATGAATGAACACACGTATACGATATGTGACCAGACTTAAAGCGCCACTAAATATTTTTTGCATTCAAAGAATTCCCTTCCCATCGTGTTTCTTTGTAAGTCTAAACGAGAGGACCTGTTGTTGTACAAGAATAAAATATTTTTGCACTCTATTGTTCCCGAAACCTGAACAGTCAAGTTGAAGATGTGCTGTGCTAATACCTTTGCATACTCACACAGATTAGCATGGAAAACATACGTATGAAGGAATGGACGGTTTTTTAGGAGAGGACGGAAGTCGAGTAGGAAGCTGGCGGAAGTCAGCGTGGGACTTTTATTGTTGGGGACACTCTAGAGGAACTTTAAATTTTCAAAAGCTCTTCCCACTTGCTACAACCACGTAACAAAATTATTTTGTGTACGTACGCCTCGCCTACTACTGTGTACAAACAAAGTAGATTTGAAAAGTCCACTTGAGATGGTAGTCAAGCTTGAAATCATATTTTTTTGCAATCATGACACAATCAAACCAAATGTCCATATTTACATAATAATAATAATAAAAGGTCTGGGACTGGACAGTTGGACAAAGGCATGATTACTTTTAATTTCGTTTTATTAAGGATTCCTTCAAAATGTTAGAGTTTCTTGAGCATTAGATCTTGTTTTAAGGAAATACATACATGTACGTCTGGTCATTGGTCCTGGAGGCGTTATTTTATTGTATACTTCATAATCCTTTGAATCCGCTAGGCTGTCTAAAAGCCCAATGCGTCATGCATAAATTTATGAACAACAGACAAAGTTCAATGTTTGCACATGTCAATTGTTGGATTTGCATTCTAAGTTACATACAAACATTATTTCTCTTGTGCGGTCGTTTGCAAGCCATAATAAAGTCTCATCTCGTCTACACCTTGGAACGATTAGTAGTAGTGGCAAAGGGTAATACGAAAGCCATGTTTGATCATTAACTCTTATGGGCAATAAATATTTGAAACAGACTTTACAAATTTTACAAACACGAAGACTCCTTATTTTGTAGGAGTTAAAAGTCTGCTCTGAGAGTTGAAAAACAAAAATCACGGGTTTCATGAGATTTTTTAGTTTATGAAGAAGCCAAATTGGGAATGGACATTAACCTCTTTGACAGAATTGGCAAATGTCACGTATGGGAAAGAATTGTATGTATGTTCAAAACGGACGAACATGACAGAGTTGTAGTTGGAAGGCTATACATAAATATGTGGTCCGGTCATTCTTGGACAGCAATAAAGGAAAGAATATGTCGGGTTAATTTATTTACGGAAGAGAATTTTCTGTGGTTCCTTTGTGGTTGGTCAAAATTGTTTCCGATGGGAAACTCTACTTATAAAAAAACTGTGACGGACTAGAGCGAATTTGTAGCTTCTATTGCAAAAAGGCTGACGGTTAACGAAATTTTATGACAAAATTGGTGACAATTTGGAACTTACAGAATATAAATTGAGAATTTATGGGAATTTAGTTATTTTTCCGAAATTTTGAAGTAAGAAGGCTTTACAAAATAATAATCATTCCTTCATATGAGAGTACAAGTTTTTGTGGCTTCAAATTTTACACGGAATTGCGTGAATTTAAAGTATTATTACAAATATACGATTTTTAGAAAGTTTTTTGAAATAATTTTTACGTGCATGGATGATGGACTTCCGTAGTTGATTTGAGAAGATTTATATTGTAGCCAATTGATCCGTGATGGCATTTTAAAAAAGTCATTCCAAATCGCTTAAAGTCAGCTTATACATTGCATATGTGAAAATCCATAAACCGTAAAAAATCCTTCCCACCTGGTAAAACCCTCAATTCTCTAATGATCTCATTTGTGTGTGTGTCACGGCATGAAAAGTAAATCCGTCTGAGGAGTTAAGTCACAATTCCACCCATCGCCACTCTTCTTTTGTTTCATTCTAATCACAACAAGCAAACTCACACTTTACTTGAAATGTTAAATGGGGCTTCAAGGGCACACAATTGTTTGAGGTGCGTAAGTGAGGAATGTGGAAAGTTGTGGAATTCTTTGGAAATACAACAAAAGATTAATTTAAATGGTACTTTTACATTTTTGAGCTGTTAAAAAGGACACAAAAGGGGTGAAGGTGAAGGAAGTTTCTAAGTAAGTAAAACAATGGAGTGTGTTTTACCATACCATACCAAAAGGAGTCTTTACTTAGTTCTGGTTAACATCATTATTATTATTATTTGTCTCATCCTAGAGACAATAATGAGAGTGAGAAGAAGTTCACAGAAGGATAAACACACTTCAAGTATTATACACTCATGTGAAAGTTCTTTTTATCCTCCATCTCATCTCTTTAATTCTGTTTTCATAGTTTTTCTTTGTAATGGATTAGCGTCTCAGAGACCTTGAATTGAGAACAAGATCTCAACCAGAAAAAGTATGATATGATATGTAACGCGTGTACGCACAAGAGGATTCACCGACCAACAAGGGATACAATTAATTTTCGTGTTAATCAGATTGGCCAAGATAGAGGAAGATCCTAAGAGATTCGAATACTAATTTGAAGATCTTAGCTCGGCAAAACTGCAAGGGAAATTAATTTGATTTTTACACATTGCTCTGTAATTTACAGAAATAAATTGTTTCTGACAGTTTGAAGAAATTGAAGAAACGTACAAGTTTACAGTGTTATTTTTAAAGTCTGTAGCAGAACAGTTCCTTGTTTTTCAAGAGAGTTAATTTTTATGAATAACGAAAGTTTTAACTAGGCCATAAGAATAATCATTTTACCTTAATCTCAAAAGTTAGAAATGTGATGTGAATGAATGCGAGCAAAGATACAAAAGTGTGACATAATCGAGTCGTGTGTGGTCACATTGTTATTCATTGAATGATTTTGTTGAACTTAAAGCAGACTTAAGGACGGTATAGTAAACAGACTGGCATGGAGATTTACATGCAAAAAAATGACCTCACCAACTCAAGGATCCTGACCCTCTGGC
>JAQIXO010001525.1:0-12109 GCA_034700305.1 Protaphorura armata | reverse complement strand
GGTTGCATGGAAGGGAACCATACACCATGGACAGAGAGATTGAGACATTGACCGCCTCACCACTCTGGCCACCCCTATTAGAGTTAATTATTTAATGATTGTAACATCCAGATGTGTCGCTTGGTAAAAGTTAAAGTTACGGCATTACTGTTTGTAGCTAGGAGTGCTCATCTTAACTTAGAAGTGTCAGAATATCTTCATCAAAAAACAGGGCTGGAGATCAACGAGAATATTGACGTTGACCAGGTTGATAATATTTGACACTACTAAACTATCGGAGAATTGGACTTTACTGCTTCACAGCTACATGGCTCCTGTTACAAGAAATCATGGTATGAATCATAACCCTTTCAACTTATTCGGCCTATTTTGAGAAAATTATGAAACCTCAAATATTTAAAAAATCATCAGTCCGGTCTTGTCTTAATAGAACCCAAGAAGCTCGATCCGATTACCGGTTCCCACTTGTTGACCGTGTATTGGGGGATTATAACTGTAAAGTATATATAGAACATCGCTTTAGGCGATATTCGGTGTCCACACCAAAAAACTCACAGAAACATTTTCTTTTAAGACTTACAAGAGAGAGTCCATGCAGACAAGACACATTTTTCTCTTGTTCTTGGCCATGCCTTTACCAGAATCGTAATTGATTGATTAACTTTATTGATTAATAACTTTGATAGGGAGTGCCTAGATTTGATAGGGAAATCACTGCTTATTTCGAAAAATTTATTACATCAAGTAAAATTAAATGAAAAATCATTACAACAAGTTAGAAATGAATAAAATCAATTAAAAGTTATTAGAAATTCTAGTTAATTCGTTCGTAGTTATATAATTTCTGTAAAGAAATTTAATTTAAATTGAAAATACCTTCACTTGAAGTACAGAACTGCTCTGATATAGGATGTAAAGACTTAAATTTACAGGATTTGTTGCACTTACCAAGTTGACGGTCTTCCTCTGGCGGCGCCGAATGAAGCGCAAATTGCAGCAATGCATGGTTGCGCAGGGAGCGGAGATGGGCGATTATTTGGGTAATCAACCGGGACTCCGATGAGGAAACTGTGTTTTCGTCCGATTGCAAAATGCGTGAAGATTTATTTAAATTATTCATTCAAAATTTTGAATTTTTTCAACAATTTCATTTCTTTGTAATTAATTTCAACTATTTTTCAGTTATTTCAACTTACTTCTTTCGAATTTGGTTGATATTATTCATTTCTAACTTGTTGTATTGATTTCTCATTTAATTTTACTTGATGTAATAAATTTTTCGAAATTAGCAATGATTTCATCAGTGACATACTTTTTTATTGAGTTGAAATTAGGTTCAGGTAGGATCACCGTGTTCAGGTCTGTAGAGTTCGACTGCGTACGTGACAGACACCGGACGGAGAATCTCCGGTCTAAGCGCAGCAACGCTGCGTTAATAAGTAGGTATTGATATGGGTTTGAGAGGACTTGAGAGGACTAGAAAGGAAGAACAGTAGGTATTCTAGTAGCGAAATAACGAACTCGCAAATCCGATATTGGTTATCATTTTTTGGATTTTGGGATTTTTTGGATTTTACATTCGGATATGGATATCCGAATGTATAGCAAATGCTGCTTAATATTTTGTAATTTGGAAAATGTAGGCCAACCGCTGCTGCCCATCTGGACAACAGTCAGTGGTCTGGCAGATTGAAAATTAATTCACTTTTTTCATTCTGTATTCGTTATTGTTTTTTTTTTCAATTTGGATGCCGGGAATTGCTAACTGCGAAAGGTTCAGACCAATTGAAAAGTTTCTTAAATGCGCAGCTCCACTTTTTCTGAATTAAGATGAAGTGTGATAGTGTTTTTGATCATCTGAATTTTACGCAGGTTAGGCCCTAGGCAGATTTACTTTATTTCAACTATACGCACGATGTTTAAATATTTCAGTTATGATCCAGCAATCCTATTTTTAAAGAATTGTTTGTCACCAATTGTCTGATGATCATACGCGAAGTTCAAGTCAGCTTCATCTAAATAGTATTAAAAGTGAAGCGGGACAAAATGTATTTCATATGCTGGAGCCATATAATGGAATGATCTTAAGTTTGAGGAGTGTTTGAGAGTTTGAGTGTTCGCTTTTTACATTTAAGAAACGTGTGACTATGACTTGCTAGACTTATTTTAAGTTATGGATATTTGGTTGGGAAGACAGAGAGCGTATTTGACCGTTTAAAACCCCGGGGTTCGATTTAAAAATGTCAAATCAAGTCCAGGGTTGTGCTCGGAACCCGGGTTGTAATGCACATATTTAACACACATGCACGCGAGTAACACCATACTGAGAATAAAATATTCTCTAAACAGTATATAAACATTCTCTCCACAATCGCTTTTCAGAGAGTTGAAAAGAATGTGAAATGAATAATGGAATAACTTCATTCTTCATAAGTTCATTTTATTCACAGAATTTTAGTTATGCCCACTGCACATTGCAACAAGAGTAAGATCAATTAAATTGATCATTAAATTACAAACGTTACTGTTTGTTTGTTTGTTTGTTTGTTTCATATTTTTGTGCTCCAGAACCGTCATCCCAGCATATTTAAATGCAATTAGAATGAATTAATAGTTCTAGCACTGAAGATTAGGAATTTAGAATTGTCGTTATGCCCAACGAGTGTAGTCATAATAGAACCTGGGTTACCCACATGGTATTGAGCTATTTGCTGTACGCGGGCGGCTTGTACTTTTTATCAAACTGAATTCCGTAAACTTTTGTCATAGTTTGGTTATATATTTTATGACAGTCCATTGCATTGTGCATTGAATTGAGAATAACTTATGCAATATTAATTATATAAGAAACACCTGTCTGAATAAAAAAGACTCAAATGTCATGGACGTGTTACTCTCAATATATGAGATGTGCGATCCAATCTTACAGCTAGTCACTGGAAAATTTCTCGTGTGAACTTCACACACTTGGAATTATATAAGATTCCACCTATAGATGACTTTTTATTTCTCTACAGATTTTTTTGCAATTTTTTTGCAATCAGCAAATAATACGTAATTAATATTAAAAATGTGACTAATAAATTCGACTAGTTTACGATAGATTTTATTGAGATAAAATGTGTGGATTTAATTCTTCCAACTGCCTTGAACAGGTCAAGTGTTGTTAATTTCAGCGATCTTAGGTTTAGGTTCACAAACTCCTACAAAGTATAGTTGATGTTGAGCGTGAATTATTAAATTTTCATAAAAGCCGAAGAGACTTGAGGATAGGATGAGCAAAATTTCACGCCATGTAGACAAGGCCTAATCAACATGTATAATGCCCGAGCGTTGTAGACAATGCCCGGGCTGTGTCTACACGGCCTAGGCATTGTTTACATGGCGTGTGTATTTGGTCTGAAATGATGATGGTGATGAGAAGCAATTGTGAATACAGCCTAGGCATTGTGTATAATGCCCAGGCGTTCCAACCATTGTTCATACGGCGTATGTATTTGGCCTGAGATGATTATGACGATGAGAAACAATTCTCGATACAGCCTAGGCACTGTGTATAATGCCTAGGCCTTCTATACGGCGAATGTGTTTGAAGGGCTCCCTTTTATTCAGTTCTTGAAGAATAGTTGCCATCACAACAGTATTGGCCGTACCCCTGCGAACGTATGTTCGTCCCTACAACATTGTGGAATATAAATACTCGACTATTTTAACGTATGAACTGTAGCCTAGCATTATTTCTCCACGTCAAAATCATTTCAGACCAAATACACACGCCATATGAACAATGCCTAAACTATGTTAGGCATTATCTATAATGCCCGGGTATTATACATGTTGCCTAGGCCTTGTCTACATGGCGAGAAGTCGCCGGCATTGTAAACAATGCCCGGGCATTGTCTACAATGCATATCTGTATATATGGACGCCAACTGTTTGAGCTAGCTAAACCGAATCAAATTGATTGCGATGCTTTCTCCACTGTTCAATGCGTTGAGGGCTGATTATTCTATACTTTTTGTAACGGTAGCACATAAACTCTTTCGGATACTAAAATGCGTAAATGATTGAAACCCAACACACTGAATTAACTTTAAACATGGGCTTTACTCAATTTATTACCACAAATATACAAATAATCCAAATCAATACTTAATTTTGACTCTACTTTTAACTACATGTAAACTCTACGTGTTTCTCTGTCTGTAGCCGTTCAGTGAGTGAAAGGCGAGGGAAGGACTGGACACACACACACAAAAGAACAAAAGCAAATTCCTTCTAGAACTTTTTCTTCATTTCTGGCACTAGTTTTAAATACAAATGAGAACATTGAATTGTACTAAAATCTATGAACTACTTACACTTTCAACACTAACATATATACAAGGAAACTCCATACCGTAAACCAAAGTCAGAAGACGCACATTGAATTCCTGGATTAAATTAACCGAAACCAATGGAGCAAACTGCCATAAAATAATAGCATGAATCACCTCCTTCACAATACAACTGGAAGCGATTGGATTAAATTCGCTGGAGAGTCAAGAAGGAAGAAATCATAGGAACAATTATAATTGTATTTAATTCCCAATACTATTCCTAAGTTACTGAAATTCTATACCTAATCCTGACAAGAAGCTAAAGACACTATTCTTAATTTCATGTATTGGAATGGTCTTTCAATAAGACTGGCCTGCTCGAACAATAAGTCCTTGAAATAAATATTTCCAAAACAAAAGAATATTCCCGTTGCAACCGGTTTCGGTTTATTCTTCGTCAGACAACTTCATGGGAACGACTATGAACTATGAGTTGTGTAGTAATAGAATGGGCCTAATTCTTTATTATTATTTTTTGTTCGTCTTGGCCAATTTACAACTCAAAATTCTTTAATCCAATTTAATTCTAATCGATTTCTAATTATTAGAATATTTAAGTCAAATTAGTTTTGGATTCAAATTCTCGGTAACATATTGTTTTTACTTTCTACAGTATTCAAGTTTCAAATGTGTACCAACAATCAGACAGTACAACCTGTGCTCAAGGCCACACTATCCGAAATTACCATACCACTGGACTAAAATGCAGTGGTGTTAGAATTTCTACTATCTGCATGTGATCTAGTTGTAATGTTTTGTATTTGGCATTTCCCCTGCAACATCTTCATTCCGATGGACATTCCTAATCAAACACCATCCTACCAATTTCTTTGGCAAAAACAATTGCAGGAACATGTTTCTGAATTTCTTTGTCATCAAGGAGTAAATGATGAAATTGACGGAAGTGTTGAGGTTGAACAGAAAGGGAACGACTAAGAGGAGTTCCTCGCGATCTCGTGAACCCATGATTTCTCTCAGAAACAAGTAAAGTCCGGAGAAATTGCAAAGTAGGAAAATGCTCACCATCCAAATCAACATTTTTGCAACAGAAATCTCTGAAGGAGTGGCCTGTGTCATGGACTCTCTCCTCTTGTTTGCTTCACGTATCTGTCGAGAAATTAAATTAGTTTCATGTGAGGAAGAATTTTGAATCAAATTTTAAAAAGTCATTGCCTTCAAATAGATGCAGATGTTGAGGACAGTAAGGAGCGTCATGGGAATGATGCGGTAAACAAACATGAACGCCCAATTTCCGTAGTACAAGAGGTAATTCAAATTATTTTCCAATACATTGATGAGGCGATACTTTGTCCAAGTGCCAGTCTTATTATAAACACTCTCAATCCTATATTCCCACCAAGTCGGCAATGTGAACAGAATCGTAAAGACAGCAATTACTAGAGACACTCGGAAGGCATTTTGTCTGGTGCAGTAAGGACGAGCCATGAGTGGGCGATAGACGACGAAGAACCTCTCAAATGTCACTGCCACTGTGAAATACGTGGACCCTAACTGCCCTAAAATATCAATATTGTACCTTACATTAGGAACAAATTAAACCAAATAAAATGTTCTGAAGTTTTGACGACTTACCAATATAATGGAGTGGGAAAAAATAAGCGACTCTGATTGGGTAAAGGATTGACCAGTAAAATGACTCAAAAGACTCTACACAGAAGAACTGAATGGACCAAGGGATTCCAAACATGAGAAGATTTATCAACACAACCACAAAATCAAAAACGCTCAAACCCAACAGGATAATGTTTGTGGATGTTCGCAATTGGGGGCGTGACAACACTATGGCACACAAAATATTTCCAATGATCCCTATGAAACTCACCACAGACATTCCAATCCTTGCAATAAGGAACACGGTCAAGGGATCACCATTGACCGTGAAACTACAATGAACATTTTCACTTATTTTGTATTCCGTTTCATTGTTTCTGAATTCCATTGTTTGAAATGGTGTTGTGTCGCTCATGTCCACGATGGTGTTGTAAATTGTCGAGTCCAAGGTAGCAGACTCTGTCATTTTAAAGAAAGGTGAAGGACTAAATGTATAACTTTCGTGTCGTTGTCAAATTAATAACCCAAATTATTGTGAGTACAATATTGTGTTTAATCGTGAATGAAATGGAATGATGAGGTTTTGTATGAAGGAAGACTTACGACTTTGCCTCGTACTCTAGCTTATACATGGATCCACGCGGCTTTGGAATGCACTTATTCCCCATTGCTTGGCAAACCTTGCTCCTACTTATTCTCTTAAAACCGGTCGAACGAGTGTAGTGAGTGGAAGTTGTGGCACTGGAGTTAAGAATCGTAAATATAGTTGGTTCACTCTGCTCTGACTTTTCGAATCCATCTAGACCGCTATAACCCATGAAAGATGTAGTTGGGGATATGTCTTCCGTACTTCACTTCGGAGGTCGCAGATGGCCCGCAGACTCGTAGTTGGTTGGAGCTATTGACGGTATATCTGTAAGGCTCGGGAAGGACGCAGGGGGAACGGGAAGATGCGGGATTGGTTAGCGTTTTTAACAAACTTCGTTTCTAATGCACGGGTTCTCTAGTATAGAATATAGAAAAGGGTTGACTTGAAAGGACGGGCTTTTCCAGCCGTAGTGTCATGTGCCAATGTCTCTAAGCAAGAAAGTGAAAAAGATGAAAGTCTAAGATAGGAAAGAATTGAAGGATGAACACGTGGCCTGGCCCATGTTGGACCTGGCTGACACGAAAATGGATGTATTAGAAGACATAGTGATTCTGATCTTCTATCTTCATACGAAGGCATGACATGCACCAGAACTTAGTTCTAGGAAGATGTGGAAGTGGAATTCCATGGTTATGTCTGGGAACTACAGGATGAGCCGGCGGCTAATTGGTTCGTATTAAGGATGTAAACGGACATCGAACAAATAATATTAGATTATAAATTGAATGGCTCAAACATCAGTCGAATGACCAAAAGTTCATAAACAATAGTGATGGGTCATTTAATAAAAATAAATAATGGTGAGACGGCCAAACTCCAGTGCGATGCATCCCTTCAAACGAAAAACTGAATCACACTGACGTGAGTGCCTTCCTTTGGGTCTAGGGACCCATTTTTAACGTCATTATTTTGGGAAAGTATGCATCAGGTTCGCAACCTGCCATTTAAAGTCCTTAATTACATTTTATGTGTGAGTGTTAAGGTACTGCCTAATTAGCGCGTTCATATCATCAGCTACTTGAGGAGTAGGTTTAGGTTAGCGTTAAGTTAGCTTTACTCGTATATACAGGGCTAGTGTTGTATAGGTTCGCAAGGGTTCGGGTTTGGGTTTGGTTTTTCAAAATGTTTGCCGATTGGGTTCGGTTTTGATTTGGTTTTTATTTTGCTTGAATGGTTTGGGTTTGGGTTTGGATTTTTCAATTCCTTGAAACCAGGGTTTGGTTTGGTTCGGCATCGGTTTTGTGTTCTTAATTGGGTTTCACCAAAATAGATTTGGTGACCTCTGGAGGGTACACAGGTCATCACAGGCAGCTGAAAATAGGGTCTGGAATTCTTGGATTGACCTTGCTGTTCTAATGGCACATCATTCGACTGAGGTCATTTAGCGACCGGACTTTAATCAATTTAGACACTGCTTATGCGGGCAGCCATTGAGAAGCGAATGCATAGAGGTTAAGCATTGTTCCACGTACCCACTCCCGAGCCCAGTTGAAGTGGGTTATCCGTAATTGAGAACTGGGTTTGGGGTTCGGGTTCTAAAAATGAAATCTATGGTTCGGGTGTGGGTTCATTTAATTTTCCAGGGTTTGGTCAAACCCTATTAGTAAACCCATATAAAACCCTGAACCTATACAACACTATACAGGGCTGCCCAAAACCAGGCGTACAGCCGTTCTAATTATCATAACTCTAACTTGGTACTACAACTCCAGATGGTTTGGCCCACCCTGTATACTCTAACAGAGACTCCAATGAGCCTATGGATCGTCACCTTAATCATGGTCATATTTTCCTCTTCGTCGGGATGAGGAATATATAAATATATGCTACATTTTACGTACATTTTTGTTGAGACTTGAATTTGTGTAATTCATGCAATTTAGTTTCTGCTCTCGCGATTTACATATTATTGCAAAAAAGTGTTAACTAATTCAGCCTGTTGGTGCACACGAATCAGATTTTGGTTTTGGTTAAGATTTCAGATCATAAATTGCATGCATGTTTCCACCTTGCTTGCAAGATGCTTTGGTGCTCCTTTTCCTTTCACACATTATAAACCTATTATTGAAAAAAATTATAGTTCTACTGGATAAAATAACATCCCCACTACTACTGTGCAGGAACACGCAATTTGAGTAATTTGAAATTACTCACAAAACTAATAAATTCTGAAATAACTTTTAATTCAGAACAAAATGCCCATTCCAATTTAGTAAAGTTTTATTATAATTTATTATGGTATTTTGTTATTCAATATTTTAGGCTCAAAATTAAAAATTCAAACTCATGTTCGTGACCTGTTTGACTGTGTCATTCATTTGGAAGAGCAGATGAATTCTGCAATCTTTTAAACAGACTTTCTGCAGAATATCTTCTTAAACCTGATTTTAAATACGGAGATAGAAAAAACTGCTGGGTTGACTTAGAAGGATTCGAAATTTGAGGCGGAAAGGCTGGAATATGACGATTTTATTGGTTAGTTGGGCTCAAAATTGAAATTATTCCGCCAGAACTGTTTTCAGTAGTGCTGTCACCTCGTGTCGGGAGGGAAGATCACATGTGGTTTTATGTGCAAAACCATTTTCCGCTGCCAAACTCTTAAAATCTAATTCCCGAACACCTACTGTGGAGAAGCCTTTCAAATGAAAATTTTGTGTGAAATCATTTTCTCATTCAATCGACCGTAACAGTCACACATAATTTTCCGTACAACTAGACTTACAAGACTATTCCTCAATATTCTATGACATTAATTTTATAGTCAACACTTGATGAAGAGTTTATATTTTTGTCAGACGTCGGAGTCATTTAGTGTCAGTTGACATCCTTAAATATATTTCAGAATAGAGGTGGATTAGATTGAATTGTGCAATTAATTATAATTTCATTTACAAGATAATACGGCGCTTTGGCATATTAAAAATGAATTCTCTTTTTTCAATGTTTGCTCGTTATAGTTTTTTTCCTTCAATTTCGATACGTTATAGCATGGAGCCCTCCCCTCAGGGTCCATGTCTTTATAACTGGGAACACTAAAACAATATTAAAAAATGGAGTAAGCATTAAGCATGACAATGAAAATTAAAAGAAATTATATATATATAATTATACAGACGTGAGCGTACGATCTTATAACAAAACGAAACCGGGTCTCTTTCATTTAGGTCTGAACCTACAGGTTGTTGGGCAAGTGAGTGGGCGTGCAACATGTGCAAAATTCATTTGACTCGCGGACGCATAGGATTGATCATTCAACCTTGCATCTTCCATATTATGAATGAACCCAGATCAAGATCAACAGAATGGAAAAGTAGAAACGCAAAGATGCGAATGAATGGCACTTGCAAAAAATAGAGCGTTGCAAAGAAACCCGAGAAATCGATAACACCGAGATGTGAGCGGACGAGAGTGCATAAGAGGCTGGGTCTCTTCTATACGGACATACGGGTACGGGTGAATTTCGGGGACCCGGTTCGGTTGAGTGAATTAAATAACTCAACTAATTGACAAAAATATATTACTACAGTCGTGACAAACCGAGATAATGGGTTTCTCTGAGAAAGCCGTCATAGTCTCCTACGTGGAGATGGTGAGTAAATACAAATTTCTCCAACAAGAGAGACTTCATATTTGACTATATATTCTTTGCGTTGCGTTGAATGTTAAAATTAATATGCGAATTTTTCTCTCATTATTTTTAATTAAACAGATATATGCGAGTATTTACGGATTGGCCTATGTGATTGTCATGCTCTGTCTTTTGGCTGGTGCTGGTATTGTCGAAACGGATGAAAAATTTCCACAAGACAAGAAAACTGCGGTTGAAGTTATTTTATTCGTCTTGTTCCTCATTTTGGGTATATTACTGGCACTCACTATTTACTTCACTCTAATTTTGTACAAGGGAGTTCATCAGGTGTGTATTTCATTAGCCGATTATGAACGCTCACTCTAATTTATTTTAATTTAATTCATTCACTAAATTTTATTTGTATTTTCAACAGAGAGATTTGGCCAAACTGAACCGATGGTTCAAATTTCATGCTGTGATTTGGATTGTTGGTATGGTGGCTGAAGTTGGATCAATTTTTGAATCAACAATGGCAAAATCTTTCAGCGGATTAGTTTTCTTAGCCTACAGAGCAGGAGCTTTGTTTGTTGTCAGGAAATTTATTTCTGAGCTCATGGATGATCCAGGGGTTGCGGCTGGGAAAATGGAACAAGGTGTTCATTTCCAACAGAAGATTTGAAATGGTACCGCCGAGGGCGTTCCCGGCATGACCTACTAAATGTCAGTATGAATTCTAATAATTCACTCATCGTCTGAAGTAGTAGTCTTCCAGTAGTTTAAACTGTTTAAGGTCTCAAATGACAAAATTTACCAGTAGTTAAATATTAATTAATCGTTTAGTTAAATATTATAATATTTAGCTGAATTTAGTTTGTAATGGTATCCCTTGACTTTATGAACAACTGTGATGTTTGTGTACCTTGTAAAATCTGACCAATCTACTAAGCTAATCATAGACGTTGACAAGGTTCATATTAAATTAATTAAATTTTTGGTACATAGTATTTTCTTTTTTGGTACAATTCGACCAGAACTCAATTTGTGATAATCTGACCAATGTTTCTCTGTATTTGAGAAATTAATGTTGTACATGTACAACAAACTAGATTTTATTGATTTATTCATTCTATGGAATAAAAAAAATGCGTTTTTCCATTGCAGATTTTACATATACATATTGAAGGTCTGAAACATGATTTTAATCTTCAAAATAAATACTTATAGATAAAAACTTGTGTACATTGTAGCGAGCAGAAAATATGCGTAATTACAATTTTCACAAACAACACACTGTTCAATCCATATTCATACTTTTTCTCTAATTTTTTATTGTTCCACTTTCTGCTTTAACTGTATAATAGATTTTGTTAATATACACAATATCAAATAATTCGCGTGACAAATCATTTCATATGTACTTAATTTCTTTAGTAAATTAAAGAAATAATTTGCACACCACTCAAGGAGAGTCAGTGGTAACGTCTGTGACTGTATTTCCAGTTGACACGAGGACTTCATATGATGAGTACCAATATTCCTTTCCGCCTATTGAAAAATATTAAATATTAAATAACTATATATATATATATTAAATTGTTTTACTTCTTAACGTCAACAAACATTCTCAACTAAGAATCTCAATCCTTTCGTATCAAAACTAGCGAATATTATTACCAAACGGTATGTAGATATAGCCGTTCTTTTGATGAACCTTGCCAGGGGTGAGTGAACCCTCGTGAGCAACACGTCCAACATAGTACAAATCTCCATTAGGGTCATACCCTCCGAAAACTGCATTACTTGGAACGCTCCCGCTTTCCGAACGTACCCATTTTACTGCATCTGCTGGTGTCGCGAGTACCTAACAAGGTAACCACCTGAAGTGTAGCTCGGACCTGGAGTCACCACCATACTTTTTGCAGACATTAGCTCAACCTA
>JAQIXO010001524.1:0-12109 GCA_034700305.1 Protaphorura armata | reverse complement strand
ACTCCAGAAATTATAGAATGTTCAGGAGAAAATAAGGAAAAAGAAGAGGAAGTGATTGAAGTAGAGGATGATGATGAATTGGAGATTTTGGACGTCCCTCCACCCGTAGACCCATTGTTAGACATTAAACCCATTATATTGGTAATTAATTCATTAATTAATTAATTGCTCATTCATATTTAATTAAAATACTAATTATTTAATTGTGTATTTGATTATTTTGACTTTAGATCTCAAGTGATGAAGAGGACAATGATTGACCCAACTCAGTAATCATTAACGGTGAATATTAATTAAAAAAATCTCAATTAAAATTACAAATAGAAGACAAGACAAGTATTAAGTACAGTACAGTTCAGTCGAAGGCATTCACATACATACACACAAACAATTCAATTAATTGTCAGAATAAGAAAAAAAGCACTTGAAAACGTTGAAAATATTAATAAAAAACAAACAAAGGCAAGATTTTAAATAATTGAGCATTTTATTTTATTTCAAAATTCTATTCGTCAGAATTTTAAATTTTAATTTTGTAGTATAACGATTTAAATTTTTGATCACAATTGATTCCAAGAATTTGATTTGAGTTCCTCAGTCTTCTCCTTTTTAAGAAGCAAAATGGCAACGTTGCTTTTTTAAAAATATAAATTAGGGCGTTCACGTTCGTTCTAGTGATTTTGAGAGTGGACGGACGGGATAGGCTGTTTACGTGTATGATAAGGGGGTGGGGGTGTCCGTGTCCCCACCCCTACTGTAAACGTACTGGTACTAGTACTAGTACATTGTTGAGATGGACGAGTGGGAAGAGTTATGGGTGTCCGAACCTGTGACTCCTCCCCTTTTCCATTGAATGGGAGGAGACTCAACTTGATGGCCTCCTCGTAGGCTGGGGGTTGAGAGTGGGGAGGGGGCATGAGAGTGTCATAGTCAGGGGGTTTATTTAGAGTTGGACTTCTGCACAGAGATGGCGTGTAGATCGGGACTGACACATTGATCACGTGGACGTCACCGTACTGTCGAGAACTCCCTGTTCCGTCATCCTGTAACATAGGGGTGAATTGAGAATTTTAATTTGAGGGGCGAATAAGTTTAACATCAGGGGTGAAGTGAGAATTTTAATCTAAGGGGCATTGAAAGATTAGTTTTTGGGGTATTGTGAGATAAGACTTACCCTGAACGGATGGAGTCTCGGAGTAGATGAGACATTGATGGGTCGACCGAGCCATCGACACATGGCCAAGCAAACACAGAGGGACCCACTGATCACACATGCCACGCCCACATATCGGACTGGATCAACGTACCCATGACCCTGAGCGAATCCGAGCCAATTGAGAGTGGCACCGAGACAGACTAAAGCAATGCCATAACGATAGGTCCGTTGAGTCTTCCGCTCTTTTGCAGCCTCATCTAGTGTCAAACTCCATTCACTGGGACCTCGTCTTAAGGGGTCATCTTGCCATGAATTAAGGGCTTCATCCACTCCTACCTCAACTTCTTCGGCATTATTGTTTCGACACACTCTCAATGGATCCATTTTAATTACCTGAAAATAGAGAAGACGAAATTGATTAATTTACAGTGTGGAACAGAACTTACATCATTTTATGACGTATGTCTGAATTTAGTTCATGTCGTGGGAATTTTTCATACATGGTTGTAAAGTAAAATTATTGTATACGGAATACGTAACGTGAAGCGTATTTACAATTACAATTAGCCATAGGATATTGTAGGCCATAAAACTTTCGTATATTTATTAATTGTACAGTATTTCCTACCCTCTCAAGCCTCAAGCCATCCTAACTGTACAATGTGCAATATGGTTTGACGTCATATACAAACGCACATACATGCTCTCATGCTCATGCCATGTAATTTAGTTGAACCCTTAATATTAGCTTGAGAACAATACCATTCATTCATTCATTCAATCAGTCGAATTTTCAAAAGATGAGTCACCTCGTTGATATCAATGCAGGACAAACTGCCGGCTGGCGGCTATGAGTGCGAACTCAAGAATTATTTTGTTCAAAATGACATCCGATCAATGTACAGTACAGAAAGACCAATGGATTGGTAATACAAATGTCACCCTTTGAACTTTGAACTTAATTTGATCCAAATGTCATGTGAATAATGAAATTAAAAAACTCTGACTCCCATGCAGTGCTGACTGACTGACTTGACTTGTTGAACATTGGTTCCATTTTATTTTTCTATTTAGATTGAAAGTCAATCCGATTCATTGTGTAACTACATAGAGATTGACTCCTGGATTGGCCTTGGAGTAAAAGAGATGCCATGTGGGTTGAAATGAATTGTGATTGTGTGGTTAGGGTTAGGAAGAGGAAGGAAATGGGACAGCGGGAGAGAAAGTGAAGAAATCAGAAAAGAGAGGAATAGAATGGCGTGTAGTCTTAGGATTGCAATTCCATTCTCACTTCCTCACCTCCAATCTAATCTCCAATTTTCAAACATGTCAATGCAATGTTGTGTGTGTGACGTGTGATGTGAACTCTTTCTCCAATTTAATTTGATTTCTCTCTCATACTTTCTTATTCCTCTTCATGAATCATGAGGATCAAGGAAATGCCAAATGCGTGAATGTGAATTTGATGCGATAACGAGTGATTGTGATTCAATACCGTAAAATACCGATTAGAAATTGTTCCGAATTAATGGTAACCCATGGAATACAAACCGGGTCAAATCTAACGTTTTTTTTATAAGAGCTTTATGTATCATATTGTCCCGTTACGCGTTAGAAAGTAAAAACCCGGTCACCTACTCGGTATTTACGTTATACGAATGTGCTTGCTGGACGTGGACCTGAACTCTAAGATTTCAGGATGGGAGATGGGTAGTGAGAGAGAAAGGACGGGAGAGGAGGAGAGGACTTGATTTGGAATGAAATGAACTAGCGGAGATTAACTATTTGAACAGAAGGAGACTCATGAGTCATGATGACGAAGACGATGACATATATATATATGTGGTTGACCTTTCACATCTCTCTAACGTGTGACGTCTGAATGTCTGACGTTTGACACTTCATTCCGTGTGACCTAGGATATGACTGACGTTGACGTGAGACGCTGAGAGGCCTGGTCTCCGAGATCGGCTACCGGGTAGTGTAGTGACGTCCACACTCCAAGGCTCTTACGCATACTAAGACTTAAGACTCCATGTAATTCCTATTCCTAAGCCTTGGACTTGGAATAACTCGGAAGATGAGATGAGACATGAGAGTGGGTTAGTTAGAGTGCGAGTGCGAGTGAAGGAGAAAGTTGATTATTGGGTCTAATTTGTCTTTCTTTTGCCTCCATTGCATGCATTGCATTCCCAATGAGGAAATTTTCGTCAGCTAACGTCTTTGTACCGTTTCGCGAAAACGAACCATTCGTTGCATAGACGTCAATTCTGACGTGTTTTGGACG
Organism: Protaphorura armata; assembly: GCA_034700305.1. Classification (NCBI taxonomy): domain Eukaryota; kingdom Metazoa; phylum Arthropoda; class Collembola; order Poduromorpha; family Onychiuridae; genus Protaphorura; species Protaphorura armata. Next base: position 8,666 of record JAQIXO010001524.1, on the reverse strand, counting down.
TTATTATGTCCGCGCAAATAACGTCAGCACAACGTTAGCCTAAAACGTACAAAGACGTTGCCCTGTCGTTATATTACGTTACTACGACGTTGGCGCACCGTCCACTCATGGTGTCGTCCTGACGTCAACGGTTTGGTTTTCAGCGCAGTATTTAGTTACACTACGACAACTCCACCTTGTTTGTTGTTTGGCCTCTCTGCCTAACCGGGTGGGTCAGTCTCTGTAGTGGGCATGGGACGCCTGTACGGGGAAAATTGTTGATTTTTTGAGGTTCGCAACGAAAAACTGTATTTCGCTGAAACTGGATTAGAAATATGAATTGATTTCGCTGTCCACCGCAAAAAAAATCAACAATTTACCCCTTACAGGCGTCCCATGCCCACTACAGAGACTGACACACCCGGTTAGGCAGATAGGCCAAACAACAAACAACGTGGAGTTGCCCTGAGTTACACATAAAATAAATTATTAAACTAGACGTTCAAAGTAAACAAATATTTTAATTCAAATACAGGTTAAGAATTACATTTCATATATTGTATGGCATGTAAAGTTTATTAACTCACTTCCCTTTTGAACATTTACGACTGGGAGCGTATTTCAACTAATCCTTAACGCAGTTTTCGATGTTTGTATCCTCAGCAGAACTGTGTGACCCCCGCATAGCATCTACAAGAGAAAGACAGATTTTCAGTTACTCAGTAATTTCATTGTATCGAATGTGGTATTAGTATTACGTATTCACTTACGACAGATGGCAAGTTTTAATCATAGTTGTTTGAAAGGATTTTTCGGTGGCTCATCTGGTTTCTGACGGTTTGTCGCTGCCCAATTGTAGCTTGATGCCAATTCGTCATTCATTATTAATTCCATAACGGGGGTCACCGTATCTTTAATTTCCTTTCCTTCTGTGTGAAATAAAATTCACCTGCGGAATATAAGAAAGAACGAAATTTCTTAATTAATGATGAACGGTTTCTTACGTCTTAAAGCTACATGCAATAGTACTTCATAGTTTATCTCTACAGTCTAAATTATGCAAGAGTGTAAAAATGTACCAGTTGCAGTTGAAGAAATACGTCGCCGTCCACGATCTCCTCGTCAAGTTGTCTCAACTCGCTCTCCTCTGAGACGGCTATCAGAAAACACACACAATAGTTAAGCTATTTTTTTCTGTAGAATTAAACTTACATCTCGATAGATACGATCGTTGACTAAGAATAGGAGGAATTGAAACTAGTGGGATTATTATTTGGGGTCGCTCGATTTGAACTCTGATCTTTGGAATGTAAATCACCACTAATTAGCACTTCCACATATATAGATACACTGCTGGATTCAAAAAGAAATCGAAGTTGTTCAATTGTTCTGTAATTCTTCGTCGCTTGTGACGATCAGCCACACTTTTTTCTATTCTTAATTTTCGAGGACACAACTTTTATGTACTAAAATAATTTTACGTACTTGTACGTAAAAATTCAACAGTTACCTCAAAATTGTATGAAATCCTCTTCTTCCGGGATTGTAAAATTTTTCAGTGCTTCTGGTGCGGACCGGTAAAACTGGACGAGTGTGTCGGTTGACTGAGCACACTGCGTGAACTGAATTAACAAAATGGCGGGCTCACTCTGCACGGGTTCGCTCGGCGACGTCAGTGAGACGTCTGTCTAACGTTAACGTGCGACGAGATTATTTTAACCGTAACACAACGTCCACTCAACGTTTTCAAATGACGTCGTAAGAGGTAACCATTGTGACGTCGAGTTGACGTGTCGATCTGACCTTAACGATAATGCGACGTCAACTAACGTTATTGACGAAATGGCAACGTTATTTGACGAAAATTTCCTCATTGGGTTGTTCTTGATGATGATGATGATTTGAGCTGAACTGAACTGTTTGTACAGTTGTGTACATGTGTATACATATGTGCATGTGCATGTCATGTGGTGGATGGAGGTCAATAGAAAGAGAGAGTGTTGAGTTCAATGTGTGTAATCCACTAATTACTAGACACGTCCATCCACCACACATACATGTATGACAGGAATGACTCGAAACAACACTCGGCACTCTTCAGATGACTTTCACCCACAGCAAAAAAAAATCATTTTGAAAAATGGGAAATACATTGAGAACTTGATGCTTCTTACACGGACTGACGGATTCTCGGAACGGATAAACGTCTAGAGTATGTATCTATATAGTTAATCCCTCCACCGGTACATACGGAGACTTTGACAGACTCCGTATGACATTTTACGTGCATTACTATACTAGTAGTACATGTGAACATGTACATACATATACATTATTTAATTGCCTTATTCCGGTTCCGAGTCGTAAGATTATGTTCTTAATTGTATGAATATGAATGAAATGAATGATTGGAATTCTTGGAGAGCTCCTCCGGTTAGGATTGGTCTTGTTGTGAGTTGACCTACTCTCCATTCACATTCACACTACGCGCACCAATAACAACCCTTTCACACTCTCAACAATCACATCAACTGCACTACAACTATATCAACATTCAACTCTCACTTTCCACACATTGACCAAGAGTAGATTGAAGAGTGAATAGTTTGGACTTGACCATGGTGACCATGACCTTCTCTCACACTCACTCCATTCCATGGACTGACCCTACACCCGACCCTACACCCTACACAGACTTAAACTCCTACGGATTAAACTAAATACCTTTCATTCTCATTTCACCCCATCCACACATCTATGAACTCATTTCATTCCATTCGATCCCAAACACATTACAAATTACAAATTACAATGCAATTAATGTCAAACATAAATACCGTGTAAGATAAGAAGAGCCGATTCGGGGAACTTAAGACAACGCTCACTTCTCCAGTTGGTATTTAGTATTTGGTATTATCAATCTCAATCTCACTGCACACGTCTAGTCTTCTCCGGAATGGACCTACATGCCTACATCCTATAGAGAGACACTCTTACTCTGACTAGAAATTAGAACATGATCACTGTCTAGCACAATTAATCGTAATCCTCGGGTTCAGACTCAGAGTCCGACTGTGATTGGGATGAGAGATTAGAATTAGATGCTGGAAGGTGGACAGAATAGACAATCGGTGTGCTGGTGCTATGCTGGTGCTATTCTCCTCGCATCTCTCTCTCCGATCTGATCCACTCACACAAGACACCAGAAGAGAACTAAAAGGACTAATCCGTCCAGAGTAGGTCTTTGGATATGGATGGGGAAGTCAAGTCAAAGGTAGAGTCAAGTCAAAACTCTTTACACTTCTTTAAGAAAATTCACAAGGGAAGGGAATAGGAAGTCATTCAAGTCATATCCTCATATCCCATTGACACACACTACACACCCAAAGATACAGAACAGATGTGATGCATATGAGACTTGACTACACTACACTACTGAAATGCATTGCATTGACGTTCCCTTCTTGTAATACAGACTGTACAGTACATGCTTTGGAGTTAGTTGGATTGCATTTCCAATGCAATGGCATGGAATTGGAATGGATGGGTGTTGGTGTTGGAGGAAGACAACCGTGGGAAAGTTGTACAGCACTGCAGTGTTCTCAGTCAAGTCTGGCTAATTTTTATTGCCAAGAAAGTCAGTGGAGTTGCAGAGGAGTACATGACAGAGTATATGTTAGAGCTGAGCTGCCCGCAAGTTTCATGCAGCCCGAGCCCGCCCGGGCCCGTTCATGGGAAGCCCGAGCCCGCCCATGCCCGCCAGTCGTTCATTTTTAACAGCCCGAGCCCGCCCGAACCCGAGAAATTTAATATTGGGCCGCCCGTGCCCGCCCGAACACAGAAAATAAATTTTTCGGGCGGCCCATGCCCGCCCGCGGGCGCCCATGGGCGCCCGGTTTATATAGCAACAAATTCACCAGCAAAAAATATGTCAAATATTTATTTCGAAATCGAATTTACGATAAACCGTCCAAACCCAATCTCAATCGGAATAATATACGAACACAGGAATCCGAATAACTCCATTTTCCGGTTGACCTTCGTCTTCTGTCCTCATATTCTCCATTAATTGTTACATTCCACCAAATCTCCGGTTCAAATGAAGACGAACATACCATGTAGAGTTTTCAGATTTGAAATCATAATATGGAAACGGAGTCGAGATGATCTAATGATCGAGAGAAAATCTTATGCTTACGAGAATTGACAAAATTCCACCAAACACTTCTTTTGAGACAAAACTCAGGCACGCTACGTATTTTTGTATTACTACCTTACTATGGTACGTTTGATGTTTTCCTTTCCAGTAAAATATACGCAACTGTGACAATTTCGGGCGCCCGCGGGCCCCCGAAATATTCCACTGAGAAGCCCGAGCCCGCCCGAACCCGACATCACTTATTAAAATTCCGCCCAGCCCAGCCCGGCCCGAAAAGTATGAAGCCCATGCCCACCCGAGCCCGTGACCTTCAATATAAAGCAAGCCCAAGCCCGCCCATGCCCGCACGGGCTCGGGCAGCCCGAGCCCAGCCCGTTTGAGCCCGCGGGCAGCTCAGCTCTAGTATATGTACAGATTGACATGCAGCATGTAGCATGTAGTACGTACGTACGAATGCGAATACGAAGACTAAAAAAGATGTGTGTGAAGTAGAGAACATAGTAATACATAGTTTGTCCCCATTCTTTTCTTTCCTCAATTGCAATTGCAAGTACAAGTAGAGTACAAGTACTAATTCTAATCAAGATCAACACACAAACTCACACTCACTTTAACTTTGACTCTGACTTCCTTCCATGCATTCATTCGCTATTCCATCTATAAGGCATTCATGCAATGCATGCACTTTTAGCATTAGCATTTGTCTCATGCAGTCTTGACCTAGACAACGCTGACGAGGCAAGACACAACGATTCCATGCACATCAACGCAAATAACCAACGTTGTACTTATTCCTTTACATGCATGCAAATCGCATATTTTAAATGTATTGGCTAAACTAATCACCTAGTGTTTTAGTCTCACTACACTCATTTGATTTCTGGTGAAGTGCGTCTTCATTGCAATGCAACGTTTCCCAAACGTGCGCAAGTTTTTTTTTTGCACTGTCGGTACACGGAGAAGAAACAGTATAAAATATGTTGATGTTGTCGTACGGAGGGACATTCAACTATAAACGTTAGATGAACGCATCTATGACCTCATGTATATTACCTATGCATGATCTAATGTGCACCTGTATCTGTGTATGCAAAACAAACGTTGAGAAACATTACTGTCGTAACGAGTCCGAGCAGGATAGATAGTTGACAGAGTGACGGATGAAATGAAACTCGCTATATCAATATGTCTATAATGTCCAAACGTTTCCTCTTCACCCAAATTTTTAAAAACTTGAAATTCTCAAATCTCAAACAAATGCGCAGGTAGTAAAGTAAATATAAACCCATAGGTTCGAAAGACTAAAGAACTACAATATATTCCGGAATGTCAGTATAGAAAATTGCAAATGACATGGACGACTTCTTTGGATGTGACAGTACAAAATATACTCTTTACATGTAAATCTCACTCCATGTATGAAACTCTGATAATATTTAGAATAGGAAAATACCTCATTCAGTTGTTTTTTTCTTTAAATCCAGATTTATTTAGTCAGAATTTATGTCTTAATTAATTAATAAATTAGAATAATTGAAATTGTCGAGAAGGGAAGAATGAGTTAAGACTAGAATCCGAATTAAAAATTAAAAATTTGGGAAAAGTGCAGACTACAAGTACGTGTTTAGTAGAATGAAAATGAGACACTCAATTCATGAATTAGATTTCAACCAATTCACTTGTAAATCCTGGGAGTTTCTCCTTGGGTTTCTTTGGTTTCTCTGGATCCTCCTCCGGTTCCTCCTCATCCTCATCCTCTGGGACGTCAAAGACTGTCGTAGTTTTGACCTCCACATCCACCTTCAATGCATCAAACTCCTCAATGGCCACTGTGCATGCATCTGAGAACACATCTCTTTGTGTCGAGAAATTGAATACGTATTGTTTGCTCTCCTGGGACTCTTGTCCGAAGAAGAAGACTTGAGCAAATGCACGGTTGACCACGACTCTTCCGACTGTGGCTCTGGCTTCCTCAATTGACCCTAGTAAATTAATTAACAAATAAAAATAATTAATGCACGTATAATTAATTAATTGAATAATTATTTAATTAATTAACAAACCTGCTTTCTCTGTGACAATAATGTGAGAGTCCACTCTATCTTTGTCCATCAAATGCTGGAACAGTTGTTTCCTTGGATTTTGTCCAACTCCACCCCATGCAGCAGGGATCACGACGTACAACTCCCTCCATGCTTCATCCCCCAAACTCTCCTTGATTTTCTTAATGGCTGGGATAGAAGTATTCACTTGAATCGTCACCGCCTTCTTGACCCCCTCCACGAACAATGGATAAATTTCTTTCCCAAATTCTTGGAAACTCTCTCTCGTGACCTTTTTAGCCTCAATCCGTGTCGTAATGAATTTTTCAACGACGGTCAAATATTGAGTAGTGAATTCTCCGACGGCTTTGAAAGTAGGCGGGGCTTCCTTCACAGCGTCCAATGAACTCCGAACATTCTTGAGTGTCTTCTCCAAATTTGAAATCCAATTGGTTGAATTTGGCGCCTTGAAATAAGGAGCGACGAGACCAAAGAGACCCGACGGAGTTCGAGCCAATGAGCGATAGACCTCAAAATCAGCGTTGGCAGCAGGGAAACGATCTGAAGAGCCATCTCGACGATAGAGCGTGAAGGAAGTCCCTGCATCTTCGAATCCTGGCTCACCATTGGTTGCCACAAGGATTGGGTAAGTGTTTGTCAATCCCACTTGGCGTCCGAGCTCAACGTTGAAAGTAGAATGGATGTCAGTCACAGATTTTTTGACTGCCTCAGCCTGATCTCCACGATGAGCGGCGACTTTGATCATCTCAAGCAATTGAGTTCCCAAATTATCTACGAAGCCATCTTGGGAGGACACGAGACCTTGTCCAGAGGTCGTGTCTCCAAAGTCAATTTCGATTGGACATTCACCAGCCATTCTAAACAATATTAGGCAATTAATTTTAGTTAATTAATTATTAATTAATTAATATTTAAACTTACTTGAATTATTTGTATCGTCGGAGATCGGTTCGCTGAGTGCACTACTGTGTGAGGGCAAGAGAGAGAGAGAGAGAACAAAATTTTGTGAGGCAGACAATTAATTAAAAGGAAATCGTAAATCGTCGAATGTGTTTTTCCGGACTTCGGACTAATCGCCCAATTTTGTGGTGAAGGATAAAATTGAAACACATTGAGTTTAATGAGGACCGTCGTCTTTAAAAGTAATGAGTTTGAGTTGAGGTTAGAATTTGTGGCCACAGCTAGGATATGACTATGACTAATTGATATGAGACACGAGCAGCCACACGAGTCGAGTCTACCTCTCTACATTTGTCTTAATTTCTAAACAACCACACAGTGTCCGTTCAGTTTTCATTCTCCATTATCAAATTAAAGTTAACTTATTAAAGTTAATGTCTGTCTCGGTCAATTCATTTGTTCAAACTCTCTATCGCTATGATGCGATGCTTTGCCTCTCTCAAGAAATATATGTATGGCTATCAATTATTTTGCAATGCAATTTGATAATATTATTAATTATTACTATTAGGACACATCATTAAGAATAAATATATTTTATTCAGCATGTCCAAAAAAAAGCTTACATTTACGGGTATAAATTGGATACATACAAATTATGAGCCACCCTGAGATTTGTACTCCACTCAATAATGTTGCTTTATTTAATAGTAACATTTTCCTTTGTCGATTCGATTAGATTCCTGGACTTATACATTACATGTATAATTATTATTGAAATTAATTTTAAGAGAACGACAATAATGATTAGACGTGAATCTCATTAGGAAGTCGTACTAATTCAAAAATTAGTAATGAAATCAGTGGTTACGTTACCTTGCACATTGTATATTGATAACAACATAACACATTTAGTTCCACCCAGTAAACAGAAGAATAGGGAGAGTCATGAAGCCAAGTAACAAAATAAACTTTGTTGAATCACAATGATTTAAGACTACAAACTCCATTCATCTGTATGTATATAATTATAAACTTACTAATACTTACTACTTACTACTCACAAGTTAAGTACTATTACTTGTTTAATTGACAGACCGAAGAATTTGTCCTTCTCAAAATAATGGAATCAGGTGGGCCGAAGGTCACCTCAAACTCCATTCGCATTCTCTTCATAGTATTTTGAAGTTCAATTTTCACCGAGTGCTTCAACTCCAAATACCAACCCCCTAAACCGTCTTGTGGAAGGTAACCGTAATCCATTTCATCCCAAATTCCTCGCAAATCATCTGGACTAAATTCAATCATTTCAATCTCTTGAATACTTTTGGACCAATTTGAATTCATAATTTGATACAATACATATTTCACGAAACCATGTCCTCGAACATTAACACAGACCAAACAAAGTTTCGATGGATTTGGAAATATTTGTTGTAAATGTTCCAATGGTCCATTCAAATCCTCAGGTCCGGCAATAATTCTCACTCTCAGGATTAATTTATTCAGGCTTGGGAATTCAATGCTGACCCCGTCGTCTTCGGATTGAACAGGTGACGGTGCAA
>JAQIXO010001523.1:0-12122 GCA_034700305.1 Protaphorura armata | reverse complement strand
GATTTTTTGGATTGTTTCAACTATAAAAATCATTGATTGTTTGCCTGATTTTTTCGATTGATTGAAACCAAAAAAATTAAAACGATCGGGATAGATATCCGGATAGTTTCGATTGATTGATTCATAACAATCATGATATCTATCGTGATCTCTATCAACGAACCCTGGATATATGTGGGATGGCCCTCCGTGGTTTGTCCTTTGGACACCTGTGTCCAACTACATTAGTGGTTGACCACTCGTTCAAGGTGACGTTCTTACTAGAAGTGTCAATCAGTGACCTTCGTGGTCTGTCCTGTATTGGCATGGACTTGGCCTGATAGGCAGGTGACACAGGAAGTGGGTGTGGTTGATTATTCACTAGTTCTTGGAATTGCTTGGTGACTGACTGTCATCTGCAGTCTTCTCTCAAGTAGCCTGCTAGTCACATGCACTTGTGTACTAATAGAGTTTAGTCGTACTTTGGTGTTGAGGTTGAGACCTAACTCACGAAATAGTATACATACGTAATACATTATCAATGTAAACGGTTAACCTTCGTTTTCGATTTCCAAATAACTTAATATTTTAACTATGTACTTGAAGTCTCATGGGAAATTAAGAATGGGCAGAACGGGAAAAAAGGATTAGTTAGAAATGTCATGAGAGTATCGTTGAAATGGGTTGTTCCTATGGATTACTTGTTTCTTCCACTTAAATGTAATGTGCAAAGTCATCAGTTTCCAGTGGGTGACAGCGACATTGTGAATACTCTCCATACTCTCCAGTGTCGGTGGCAAGTGGCAACAACTGAATCACGGTTGTCAAGACGGAGTATACTCAACATGCCCCCAATGACTTCAATTGTCGGCCGTTTCCTTGGATCTGAATCCCAACATTGCGTCATTATTCCATATCTAATAGGATGCATGTTAATGTATTCCAAAGTGTAGCCAAGTCCACCGAATGGAACTTCACACAAGGAGAATATTTTCCACAATGTAATGTCAAATGACCAGATGTCTGATTTGGTTGAGAAATGTCTCGAAGTGACTCATTTGCCATCCATCACCAAGGAAGTAACATCTTGATCACAAATTAAAGTTATTAGCTTGTAAGAAATTACAAACTAATAATGAATTGGGATTTTTGCATAGGAGGTTCGTCCCGACTTTGTTCAATCGAACGAGCATAATACAATCAAATATTTATTTTTTAATGTAACAATTTGACGAATAATTATGAATTCATTTGGTATAGGACAGTAGCTGTGAGATGGCTAGTGTAGTTAGCGAAGTCATAAAATTATCACGCCTCGCCCTATATGCAATAGTTGCTTTGTGCCCAACCAAAGATTATGGAAAGAAAGGAGAAACATTTCTATTGGGTTGGGATAGGAATTATTGTAAGGACACATACATTAGGGATGAAACCCTTGCATTGAAAATTAATTAAATTGTTACAACATTTGTGTGATGTTAAGTTCAACTGACGAGGGAAGGCCGGAACGTGCAACACACCGATTCCGTCCAAAAAAAATTCCTGGCGGACCCCCTGTCATGGAGCGGAACAGCGAGAGAGCATTCCTTGTCAGTCCAGAGGCACGTGTGGCACATATCGAGCGACAAGTGGCGCTCTAGGATTGGAGAAGGGTGAAAGTATAAAAGGGAAAGCAGAGTGCTTTCTCGACACTCTTCTAATAGCGTCTCGTCTCACACGAACCATACAGTAGTCAGTCCCCTGCACAGAGAATTCTCATTCTCTTGCACTGTACTTCCTGTCATCCTACTTTCCCTTGCATACTTACTGCCGTACACTGTCCACACAGTAGCAGTTTAGTACTTCGTACTTTCTCTTCTCCTCTCTAGTCCATCAAGTTCATTTCTACTCACATGTCGTTCATTGAATAAATCACCTGTACTGTATGTAACATTTCTTGTGTACCACCCTGTAGCCATTCATTCGTTCATCCTCACATAGAACCACTAGCTAACGGAGCCATAGTTAGGGTTTCTTCTCTTTCAAGCACGCTCATAAATAGTGGCCCAGGCCAGCTATTAACACTGGTGAACCCGCTCGGTGCGTTTTACCTTTTTTGTGCCTCAGTGACCTCTGGTGGACCTTCGCTCTATACACACAATCACACATTATATAGTTACATAGTCGCTGAGATCGCAAGATTGGTAACTGGAAGTGCCCGCGTTTACCACCATTAATCATTCACTAGCTACAATCTACAGGGTGGTTCAGTGCTTTTCTACAATTTGAATTTGGTTTTTTTTTTTTTTTTTTTTTTGGGGGGGTTTTTCTTGGGCTTTCCTTTTTATTTATTTTTCTTTCGCACGGGTGGCTTGGTGGGTCAACAACACAATACAGAAAAAAAAAGAAATTTGAATTTCCGAACTTTTGAACTTTCCTAACCTTTCATCTGAAGTCATGGACCGCCCATGTTTGTTTAAGAAAGTTCTTACACTCATAATATTTATAATCATCCTGTCCTTGTGAAGTCTACCCTATGGGGAATTGCCTTGGCACACGGCACCAACAACCGCAACTACAGGGCGAGGCAAAAGAATCACCGTTACGTGCAACCAGTCTCCACACCATTCATTCAGATAAGTCTGTTTTAAATTTATCCGATCATATTATGGCGTCATATGAATCACACGTCGACACTCGAACGGACACTGATTCAGTCCCTGCCGATACTGACGAATCCCCTAACATCACTATAGAGTTGATGGATCTAACGGTTAAACTAACAGACCACTCTAGAACAGTCACGCCCAGAATTAATGATCCAATTCCTAATTCTGTTAACCCTTTAAATATGCATACTACACCACCTAAATTGAAAGCCCCGGTTGTTGCATTAATTATGCATGATTTGGATCATGCTATTAGAACGGTCAATTTTATCCTTGATCAACTCCCGGCAGATATAGCGACCCACCCAGCTACCGAGCCATTATTTAAATCTTTTCGGGACGGTGTCGGATATACTATACGCACTGCGAATCAAATTTACACTAATAGTATTCGTCCTAAAAAGCCTCTGACCTTACGGGAGAAAAAAGAATATCAAACTCGATCGAGTCACGTCGTTGCCCAACAGACCGAGCAGCCAGCGCCATCTAGCGTCTATTGTTTTCTCCATCGCAGTCATAGGCATGCTAGGCAAGACTGCCGACAGTTACGACTCCGATGGGAGAAAGTGGAGAATTGAAATAACTAACCGTTTCTTTTCTTTGTCATTGCTTTTGAACCACCCTGTGACAACAACAACACATTAAGTTTACTTACCCCGGCCGATCCATGGAGTGCTCCGACTTTCATTTCTCTTTTCCTACCTTTCTCATGTTCAACCCTTTACTCTCCTAATCAGACACTGCTGTTTAGATAACACAATTCTTATGTTTACAATTTCAATGCGTCACTAATTTAACACAACACTTTACACTCCATAACGAGATAGAACATTTCGCAAATTGGCCATTTTACAATTAACAAGTCCAGTCACAGTATTGTCTAACGTCAAAACATAGCACAGAACAGTCACTTTGTATCAGTCTGTCCATATTTGTTACACTTACATTAGGACCCTAGAGGATCAGTCATTGATCTATGGTGAACTATTTCATACTTCGATTGGATTTCATAGCTACAGTCTCGGTCCACCAACGGGTGACGAGCAATAAGTTCCAGTTTCCCAGTTCTTTACACTCCAAAACCAGTGGACTGAGTTGATGGGTAGTATAGATTTTGCCATCAAACACTTGACGGGCTGTACAATATTTATGCTGTTTGTGGATGAGTACGCCATGCTGTGGTTTGCCCAAAGGTCAGAATTTAACTGGCATATGTCAGCATAGTACGAGCAACCAAACACAGTACATAGTCCTTTTACGTCATCTTAGTCCCCTTGAAGTTAGGGGTGGACAACAGTAGCTCGCGCCCCAGCCAAACGAATATTTTTGTCTACGCTTTCCTATTACCTTATTTCTGTCCGCTCACACTGTCACTGTCATTGTGCTACGAGTTCAAGAGTCGAGACAGGCTATATGAGGGTTACACCGTGCTATGAGTCACTTTACTTCAGTGACGGATGGTGCCAGAATAAATAAAAATAATACCTGTGATGATTTTTATACACCAATACAAGCAACCACTTTTATTTTCTGGGCGAATTTTCTTATATCCATCCAATACTATTACTCACACGCAAAATATTCATCCTATACCGGGTGATGACTTACACGTCTACTTTGTTTTGTTTTTTCCTCTTGGTATTTTTTCTTAATCAAAAGGAACTACTGTGAAATCGATACGAGCATCTTGTGGTTCACCAGGACCTCGTGGTAGTTGGTAAATGGTACACGGAGGAGAGGTCTTTTCATTTTGCTAGGCAAACAAAGGAATTTACACCGTTAATTCATTAGTCCATGGGTGATGGCTGTTACTAGGCCTCTATTGAATATTCACTTAATTTTGCTTACTTGTATTACTCCTCAAAATCAGATATGATCGGAGATAGAAGGATTCCGTGTTCCAACACAGTGACGCTGGTTTCAGTTTGAACAGCAATATCTCTGGTTTTTATAGGGAAGATTTTTTCCTTTAAGTCACTCAAAAACTCACATGTATCTTCCAGAGCCCAACGAATTCTATGGTGCAGAATGATCAACTTTTTGGTCAACCACCACGGCTCAAGGGACTTAGCCTCTTCTTCTTCCTTTCTCTCACTTTCTTCACGTACAATTCTGTAGAAGAATGGCATGTCGTCTGTGTCTTCCACATAACGCCGGTTCGATTCAAGGGCTAGTGGATTGTTTTTCCATAGGAATTCGCTCTTACTATTGAAATGAGTAGCGTAAAATTCTTCAAATAAGATGCTCACGTACATGGTTTGACGAAAATAAACTGAATACTCCCATAACGCTGTAACATCATTCAACGCTCCTCGTTTCAGTTGAATACATTGGAAAGGTTCGTTTGAGATAACATGATGCCGGTGGGCACTGTCTACTGTAAAAGCCCGTTCGAACGCCGTTGCATCACACAAAATTATGGTATGAAAGAAACGTCCGTCGTTGTTATGATGCTCCAGGAATTTTGTCCAGTATCGGTCAGTAGCTACTTTGGCACGAGCCCAACCCCATTCTGGAATCAAGTGATAATATTCGAATTTTTCTGCCAGAATTATTAATTCTTGAACGCGTAGAGGCAACATTTGATGCTCACGCAGATTAAACATTTTGTAATGGTCTGATGTCTAAATCTTACTGACGCAGTAGCAGAATGTTCTGAGACAATATTTAGTAGTTTAGGACACGAGTGAACTGCATTATTGATTTTCTAACATCAACCCTCTTTTATTAGGGTGACAGTATGATTACTCTCCCCTTTATTCACGGGGGGAAGAGTTTGTATTTCTCTATAAATTTTCTCTTGGATCTCCCCCTCCTCCGTTTTTTACCACGGAGGGTGCCTTTCACCAACTAATGCTTTTCTAACCATCTCCCCTTTTCACCATTTTTTCCGCCTTCCTTTCTTTCATTGTACTATCCAAAAATATTTCAAAAAAAAAAAACTAGAAAAGCCAGTGGCGATTTGTTCCTAGTTCAGGTTGGTTCTCTTTGAGATGCAAATTCAGTGCATTCACCAAATAATATCTTATACAGTTTAACCCAATAACCAGTTTAATCAAGTTCACTTTGTAAATTACGGATACAAATATTTCAAACAAGAACAAGCTACGTATGTGCAAGAGATTGTTTCGGGAATTACCTCCCGACGCCAGTAAAATTTGGTCCGTTCTCACCCAACAAATTTCTATTTTTTTGTGACCCTCAGTCGAGCATTGTGTTATGTTGTGCAACTAAACTCGATTGAAAATTGATTTATTTGACCAGTCATGTCACCCCACAGGAAGTTGCCAAGTCAAGTATGCCCATCGTGTGATTTTGGTTATTCATCTATTAAAAACCTGTATACCCATCTGCACAACATTAAATACTGTGTCCAATGTCTAACTTTACTTATGAACAATGATAGCGAACTTTCTATACCCCAAAGATTTGAAGCTAGTCAGTTTCTCCACCTCCTAATTCAAGGACGCAATAGTTTGTTAATAATTGAAGTTGACCGAATCAACAGTCTGCTTCACGATAGAGAACAAAAGATTTTGGAACTAACTCAGCACAACCATTCACTGACTGTGGAGGTGAGTAATCAAGCTAAATTGTCAATTATATCCAATTCCATTCAATCGGTTCCTTCGGACGAATTGTCACACTCAGGGTCCGCTCAACCCACATCTACTACTACGGTGCACAGTACGCATTGAATTTTGTCAATAGACAAGCAGTACACACATGCAATATTAGTTAAGATAGTGAAACCAAAAGATGAATTTCCTGGTGATAGTCTAGCACTCGAGGGTCTCTCTCTTTCGGATCCATCTTTACTCTGAATTCCAAACTATTATTGTTAGAATAATTCTAGAGTATGAATCCCTAGTTACTAAATTGTTTAGTTTCAATCATGGAAACTCGAGTTTTGCCGTACAATTGTCTACACTGTGATTTTCGTTGTACAGGTGAGAGTGATTTGTATCAACATATTGATGCAATTGCACATTGTCATTTCTGTTTAAACCGTACAGCTAATAATACTGATCATGTTTTTCCAGATGCGCATAAACTACATTGCAGAATATTAATATTTTGTTAGAAGTTAGTAGTAGGAATCAAATTTTTGAGCTAGATCGTCTAAAGGGTACTCTACGCGCCCAGCAGAATGAAATTGATCAATTAAGAGCATTAGTTCAAGTATCTCCCAAATTAGTTTCACCTGTGTGGGATACGTCGTCCATAAAGGTTCAAATAATGACTATAACTTCGGCCGCACAAGCTCTAGCGACACAAATTAATTGTCCAATTCCACAATCCACCGTTGAACATGCCGCTGTGCAAACCGACACATTACGAGTTCATGCTGAAACTCAAACCATTGACATTTTTTCTCCTACTAGTGACGATAAATTAGTGACACAAAATTTAGCTGTTCGTTTGTCTGCCGTAGCTACTCGGGCAGCTTTCACTCGTTACACTAAATTCTTAAACAAGATTAAGTCTCTTCCAGAGATTACTGTTCCTTCATTAGTCAGTACTGAGTTAGAATTAAATCTTCAAACTCAACCACCCGAGCATTTACTCAAAATAGAAGACCTTCAATCTCTTAATCATGTTAGTAATTCTACAATTTCCGATGAGGTACCAACGACCATGAGCAATAGTGCACCGGGTATGTCCCAAGCCGGTCATTTACATTCACGTCTTGTTAATACAACCGGAAATTCAGTTGACCCCTCGAAGACAGACCAGTCTAATCAACTGAAACGTAGGGGATCAAAGAAAAGGCGTACGTTAACAGTAGGAAAAAAGACTATAATTTTACCCACTCGACAACAGTTAGCAGCACGTACAATTTCTCGAACTAACAAACCCATTGAGCGAGTTCCAGTAACTCAGTATTTACCGGGATCATTTGAGGCTACGTTGATGGAATTAAATAATTTTAAAAGTCCTAAAATTAAGAAATCATCAACCACCCAATTAGTCAATCCATGGTATGGGAAACCTGTCCCCGATTCTATTGAAGTTGTATCCCCTCATGAGGTGTTGGGGTTGCATGCGCCTTCGGATGATGCTTTTGCTGACAACTATCAGATGCAACTAAAGACTGACAAGGGTCCGCACGCTCGCAGTAGGCAATAAATAACTCTACTTAAAAAAAACTTTTATTTTTCAGTTCTCATGGCTTAATCTCCAATCAACCAACCTTGGCTTTTACTTCTTATATTCTTCTTATTCTCACAGTTCCTTAGTTCAATTACGGTCATGAAGTACGTACATTGTTCCTCACGGAACACTAACACACAGTTTCTCCAAATACCTCAGCCATCTGTCACGTACGTGTGTATGGAACACACCGTCTGGACCATGTTCACACACCTGTGCGGTCAACTCTACGGTCCCCGTTTTCTCTTTCTCTCTCTTTTTTCAACATCTAGCGGCTGGCTTATACATTATACACTCCATTCGCCGCTAAATGGGGGTGCGTCGGAACCTTTATGACTTTCTGACTTTTCACGGAATGTTCTTTCATTCATGTCTGCAATGGCCAACTACATATAGCAGTTTTGTTATACTAGACTTAGACAGACTCTGCCACTACGGTGGAAAATAAAACCTTAATTCTCTAGTTTTGCGTTGAGACTCACAGGATTTCTACATAACCACATACGTTATGTGGTCCTCCGACTATTCTCTGGTTCTCATTATTTATTAGAGAATGTGTGCATATTCTTTAGATGCATAGGAATATAATGCACGTTGCGTTACGGTTAATTAATGCTATTTAAGTATTCATGCAACTAATCAACACTAATATGATCTCTCTGTTGTTTTTACAGAATTCTACATCTATAAACCCGTCATTTCACTCATTTAAAATAAAAGCATTAATGATTCTTTTGACAATAGATCGTTGAAACTGACAATCTTATCCCGGGTTAGCAGTAGATGACGATCTTGATGTATTGTCCTTTTACTAGTACGACGGTACCGGTGAATATTACTTTGAGGGATGTGACTGTGAGTTAACCAAAGCGTCTTGTGATTATTTCTTACGGAATTTAATTATGTAAATTCATATTTCAGGAACACATGCTAATACTAGCATCTGGGTTTGCCTATTCTCACATTAATATATCAGTTTTATTTATTTCACATCGTTGATATTGTAATGACCTTGAGTTCTCACATCCCATACTAATAACTTACACGCCTACAAATACTGACCGGCTAATAATTAATGCACGGACTTAATAATTAAATATGACATATATTTTTACTTACGGCCAATTACGGTCTCTAACAGTTACTCATAATATTCCTACTTACAATTTACGGCCATCACAGGCCCACATATACATTAAGGGCATATTTACTTACAATTTCGGGCCACACGGGCCAACATACGGCCGCTACATTCACATTCTCATTTACGGCCGCTATGACCAATAATATTTTTACTTCATGGCCAATATGTTCACTTACGGTCCCATGGCCCAATACGGCCAATATGGGCCACCAGAGCCTACTTAATAAATTACGGGCCCCAGGGGATGACCGGCCCTATGGGACTTCATTTGTAAATAATTCAATACAAACACATTGAAAATAGAGTTGATCATTGTTTAGAAATATTTCTATATTATACATATTACAGGTTAACCTAGTGAACAGTTTCTCAAGAGAAAGAGTTGTGAGTCCAACCAATTTCACTGACTTTCACCATCATTCTCGCATCTTTCAGGTTCATGTCTCAATTCGGTTCGACGATTATGGAGCTAGCGGATTGTACATTTGTAAATCTTTACAAGACCCTTCCATTTATGACTCAGTCCATGTACTCACCTGTAAGAGATATCATTCAAATTGGAAATTTAATAATTGGACAAATTAACTTTAATGTCGATAACTTACGATTAGTACAACAAGATGAAAAGAAACCGACTACGTAGACCAAAAATCGGTTCTATTAGGCTGTCCAGCCGATGCCACACCGTTCTTTGCATCTCTATTCAAGTTAAATGGATTGACTGGGATCAAATTGAATATTACGAGTGAAAAGTACGTGAGTTATAATTTAACGGAAGGATTCACTCTGGACTTGACAAAATATAACGAAAATGAATTTCAATGGGGTGCATATGAATGTGAGCTGCAATATACCTCTATCCTCCCTGACTCAATTCATATAACGTTGGAGAAACCAAAGGAATATATTTATAGTCCGGATGATCGAGAGGTAAGAAATGTCATTCAACTTTTGATGCAAGTGAGGTATTCCTTCAATTTCCATCTACACTTAATAGATTGAAATTCATACGGAATTTCATTGTGCATCAGTAAATCCAATCCAAATTCGTGATCGACATGGAAGACCGTTTTCAAATATAATTCTAATTGCAAAAAGACAAATCTAATTAGATTAGATTTTTATTTTTGAATACTGTTTAAGTTACAAAGCGCATATTATACAGATATTATTTTTATAACAAATATTTTAAATGTGTACTTAATTTACAGAAAACGTAGTTGTCAGAACCACTGAACCGCCCAAATATCGAAAGGACGACATCCGCATACTTGGAGCTAATCCAGATGACTGGAGCGTTCCAGACTATCGAATACCGTTGACGTTTTCCTAATTTGTGATTGTGGAATTAAAATTAAGGAAATTATGAATTCATGATTGTGAATGTCTTCGTAGGTACTCCAAAATATATTGTCAATAAAATTGGTTAAACTTTGTTTTCGAGTTCCAAATAACCTAATATTTTATGTGTTAACTATGTAACACAGAGTTTCATGGGAAATTAGCAAAAGGAATAAAGATTAGTGAGAAATCTTATGAGAGCATCTTGGAAATTGGTTGTTTCTCTAGGATTACTTCTCGCTTCCATTTAAATGTAATGTACATAATCATCTGTCTCCAGAGGATCTTTCCAAGTGATAACACCGACGCTAGGGAGGCTCTCCACAGTGGCGTTGGCAACAAGTGAATCATTGTTGTCAAGTCTGAAGTTACTCAACATTCCACCAATGACCTCAATCGTTGGTCTTTTCCTTGAGTCTGAATCCCAACATTGCGTCATAATTCCATATCTGATTGTCACATTCATTTGTAAAGTTAGAATATAATTATTTTAAATGTTGATTAGGCCGGGATTACATTTGATTTGAAGCGAGAGTTGGTTGCATGGGTCTTAGTCCCAACTTGAGCATGTTGATGTACTCCAGCGTGTAGCCAAGTCCACCGAATGGAACTTCACACAAGGAAAATATTTCCCACAATGTAATGCCAAATGACCAGACGTCTGATTTGGTTGAGAATTCCATGTCTCGAAGTGATTCAATTGCCATCCATCGCCATGGAAGTAACATCTTTCGTACAATTTAAGCTTTTAAGAATGCACAAGGCTAAAAATGAATTACGCTTTCATACCTTTCCTTTCCGTGTATATTGAGAATAATTATACAATTGTTTCGCCAATCCAAAGTCAGAGACTTTTGCTGTCAGGGAATTTGTCAAAAGTACATTTCTTGTGGCCAAATCTCCATGGATTACCTAATTCATCAAATTATATTGAGAAGTTAATGGACAAATATTTGTGTTTGTTCTGTGATCAACACGTCTTACTTTTTTATCTGCCAAATGTACCATTGCTTTAGAAATCTCATACGACCAGCGAACTAATGTCGGGACATCCAGTTGACCAGGACTAAAATTTTAATTGCAATTAATGAAATGCAATAATTTAATTTTGATTTTGACAATTTTTCAATTACTGGTCTGATGTTTCTTCGAAATGATCTCGTCGATGTTTAATGTAAGATTCCAGACTTCCATTGTCGCAAAATTCCAAAGCCACGAATATTTCATCTAAAAGTATCCAAATGTAACTGGTAAAGTGTCATTGAATTAATTACATAATTTTTGACACTCGAAATTACTTTGTGCAATGTTTTGAATGCAAGCTCCAAGGAAAGTGACAATGTGATCATGAGTTCCGGTGTAAACCATTGTTTTGATTTCAGCCAATAAACTTTTGACGTGTTGAATTCCGGCATCACGCTTCACAGTTTTAACGGCAACAGGGTATCCAACGTTGTCATACTGTTGAGCACACACTGATTGTTCCGTTCCAATTTTGTTCAAAATCCCTCGCCATACAATTCCATAGGCACCAGAGCCCAAAATGGCCGTCGGATCTATACATTCAAAGTTAAGTTTTGACATTTTAATTTCATGGAAATTTGTTTACCAAATGAAAGATCCTCTCGATTGATCCGGTATTCCTCAGGAAATGCCTTTGACTGAGGATCATTTTCGGAGACAACATCACTTTCTGAATGACCTTCCAAGAATTCCTTGATGTCCTTCTCCGACAGAAGATTTTCTAATTTCTTGAGTTTCTTCCGATGGAATCGAATTAGGAAGAATATGATGATCACAAGGATTACGATGGGGACAACAAATGCAAAGATGATTCCAGGGTGGAGTCCACTTGA
>JAQIXO010001522.1:0-12124 GCA_034700305.1 Protaphorura armata | reverse complement strand
ATCGCATATTTTCGGACACAATTTTCATTTTACTCTCAAATTTTGAAATTTGAGTATTTCGAGCTCCATTTGAGTATATGAGTATCAAGGAGAAATTTGAGTATTTATACTCGCCATTTGAGTATAACTGGTCACCCTGAACTCACCACGTACGGTTTTACTCATATACGCTGTAGAATTTATTACTTTCTGACAATGCGAACATGAAGAGTTAACAAACATAACAGGCGGGAAGGGGTATTCGGTGCCATTTATGTTAATAGTTGAGGAAAAGCTCATAATCTGAAAATCAGAATTTACAAGTTCAAGAAGATTCTTAGGGTATGAGAGCAATGTAGGTTTAGTTGCAAGGGAGGTTAGAACACCTGAGTATCCATTTGTTATCACAATTGCCATTAGAGTCCATGTAGCAAACAATAGCTTTCCTTGTGATTTGAGAATGTTAGGTAACGTGATTCCCTGATACAACAAGGTTCCAAACATAGAAGCCAAATTCACAGTAGGATTGGGGCCGCCAATCAAGTATTTGTTATTCCGAAAGAGATATAATACAAAGCATACTGCCAGCAATGATAGAGACGTAAGGAGCTAAGATCTTATATCCATTGAATTATATAACGCTTTTATATTATTGTCTGAAATCTGAAGTTTACTCACAAAGACTAGCAAATGGTACCTTGAAATATCCACTGTGAGAATACTCACTAGAATAACACTAGTAAAGTTAGATTCCATTCCTATCCTCTTGAACATGCCTTTCTCACAGAGGAAACAAACCAAATTCATGACAAGTCCATTGTATAATTCAACAATGGTTCCAAAATACCCATACATTATATGCACACTTAGGGCGACAGATTCTCGCTCGTCTTCTTGCAGATTCTCATTTGTAACCAAAATTGTGAGATCGTGGATCCTGTTGAAAATAACCTCCGTCTGAAATACCAACTGTATCACCCTGATGTTTGGAGTGTTCGGGACAAATATAACTTGTACACGGCATTTGGTGTACTTAGTATTTGAGTCAATTGGAATGGGTCCATTTATGTGCTGTGGTAGTAACCGCCATCGAAGAGTTAGTGAAACAGCGGTCTCCAATGTTCCGTAGAATACAACAGGCATCAAGCTTTGCCTTGCGATCATTAGATATGCTTCTGCCTCTTCGCTATACAAATTAGTTTCTTCTTCCTTTCCACCCACAAATTTTAAATGACAGGATTCAATACTCCGAAAGAATGTTAGAATTTGAGTGGAAATGGTTTTGCTGAATGAGAACTGAATTAACACAGATATGATGACGATAGAATTCAGAAGAATGATCTTCATCTTCACTGGAACTCACTAATGATTCGGATGAACAAGAACTGTACTAGAAGTGTGACGGATTGGCCAAACCGAGGCCTTTTAAGTATTGGTTGCCAAGTTTGCTCAAACTCCGCGTGTAAAGGACAACTTCAACTCGACAGCAACAGCAATGCATGTATGTGCTGAATGTAATTTATTTGAGGCAGTGTTTACATGATGAACGAGTCTTACTATTTCTTATGATGGCCCTACAACTAGCAGAGACCAGATGCATCCCGTAGGGTCTGTTCCGCAAGATGTGGTATGGACACAGAATAGTTTGTTTCATTATTCAATTCTCAAATCAACTGAGCGTCCTTGTTGAGTTCAACGCTGAGTGTTTTACATGAACTAAAACTAAAGTCACGAAATGTTAAACCGAGTAACATTAGTTCGTCGTTTAACTCCACGTGTCAAGGACAAATTCGGACTAGTGGAACTACTGAAAACCATATTTCGTATCATTCGAAATTGTGTGTTGAGTCTGAGGAGCTCACGATACACGTTATTTTTGACACGGAATGCTTCTTTCCCTTAAACAAATATATGATAATTAGGAATAACAGTAGTACACAATAATACCTCCTGCATGAAGTGAAAGAGTCTCAGAAAACCACTACATCATTCAAAAAAATATTTTATAAAGTACTCATGATGCCGTATTTAAAGGAGGGTTTTCGAAATTGAATAACTCAACAACTACTACACCAAATTGGATGAGTTATGACTTTTTGGAAACGTGTTGAATCCGCGGAACTTTTTCGGGCAGAGATTAATTGATTTTCTTACAGTTGGCTTGCTGAAAGCCATGGGTAAAGGAGAGCCGATGGAGAGAACCAGCCTTCTAAGAAGACTTTCACCTAAGAAGACTTTTGAGGATTGACGGCAGTCTC
Source organism: Protaphorura armata (assembly GCA_034700305.1). NCBI lineage: Eukaryota > Metazoa > Arthropoda > Collembola > Poduromorpha > Onychiuridae > Protaphorura > Protaphorura armata. The sequence goes on along the minus strand of JAQIXO010001522.1, from coordinate 9,887 downwards.
AACAATGCTACAATTGTTGATTTTGAGACAAGACATCCCATCATCCTACATCCAACTCATCCGTATACTCAGCTATTAATTCGCTATTATCATGAGCGGTCAGGCCACCATGGCCAAGAAGCCGTCCTAAACCAACTACGGAGGAGATTCTGGATTCCAAACATGCGGACAGCAGTCAAAAGGCCTTGGCACAATTGTCAGCTATGTAAGAATCGCAGAGCTGCCCCACCGATTCCTGAGATGGGACAACTACCGGACGGGAGATTGGGAGCATACGAGCCAGCCTTCTCTATTTGTTTAATGGACTACTTTGGTCCTATGATGGTAACAGTAGGCAGAAGGCATAAGAAAAGGTATGGAGTATTGTTTTCTTGTATGACTTCCAGAGCAGTTCACTTGGAACTTGCAGCATCTTTGACGACCGACTCTGCCATTATGGCAATACGGAGGATGGCAGCGAGAAGAGGGCAACCCAAGAAGGTTTGGTCTGACATTGGGACGAATCTGAGTGGAGCAGATGTGGAGTTAAGAAAAGCTCTTTTGGACTTGGACCAGGAGAAAATCAAGGGACAATTATCTGGAGTTGGAATCCAATGGTTCTTCAACCCTCCATCAGCGCCTCACATGGGAGGCAGTTGGGAACGACTAGTCCAGTCCGTGAAGAAAGCCCTACGAGCGACACTGAACGAGAGATGCCCAAAAGATGAAGTTTTACACACTCTGATGACCGAAGCAGAAGCCACGGTCAACTCGAGACCACTCACTCATGTCTCTGACCCCGTCGCTCTGACGCCGAATGATTTCCTCATCAGTCGATCTGGCCCTGTACTAGCACCTGGTATATTTGATGACGATGACCTGATTCTGAGAAAGCAGTGGAGAACAGCTCAGCGCCTATTTGACATGTTTTGGAAGAGATGGGTGCTTAGAGTCCATGTTTGAAAACATGAGAACTAGTAATATATGTTAGTGTGTATGCCGTAATTACGGGAGCTCCAATCACAACATCATTAGATGTCACGTCAACAAATACCAAAGTTGACACAAAATAAATGATTAAAACTACTCGAACGATTGAACAGAATTAGAAAAAGTTTCTGTAGCGTTTAATATCCATTTTTGAGCTTAATGCCCTCAGTCTTTTTTTCTTTTTGTCCCACTCCCAAGGAGAAATCCCAAGCTTAGAGACCCAACTCAGAACATAATCCAGAATTTTGAATGTGCTCTCGGAAATCATGGCTGCGGATAAAACTTATGATGGTTATTTTCAACGTGCCCTTCAAGTTAAACTGATGGCTAAGAAATGTTACGTCAAACGGACGATGGCAGGATTCACTTGCTGTTAGCTAAATAATTTAGTTGTTGATGGTTCTCTTCACTCAAATCGAAAAGACTTCCTATTATTTTTTTCAACACAAAATCCATATTCTTAAACTATTACAATCTACATACATTTTGGTCCTAGCTTAAGCATTCCATGCCAGAAAAAGTAATAACGGTTGGACATAACCGAACGGAATTTCCGAAGACTGTATAAAAAAAATTGTAAACACTTTTGGGTCGCGCCCTGTAGAAATACTTTTTCAATTAAAATGAGAATAGCTGGGCGTATTTCTACTAGCAAAACCAACACGCACCTCCTTCCTGTGGAATTGAATCCACACTTATCAAAAATTAAATTTATAAATTATTATGTTGAGGCGCGCGTGCGAAGGTCACACAGACTCTTGTTGCTGGTCGCAGTGTCTACATTTACAAGAACGGTGGAAAGTCAATCAATCCTTATCGAAAAATTCGAATCTCTAGAGATGATGTAAAAACAAGACGAAATACAATTCTTGAAATGTGTATTTTTTTATTCCCACGTAATGTAATGTAGTTTAGTGTTGGCGTTGGTATGTTAGTGATAGTAGTCAAGCCGCTGGACAACAACAAGAATATTCCAGTTTTCGATTCAATATACTAAAACATTTAGTCGTATATATATATTAAATACGTACTCCCAATTTTTAAGAACGACGGACACTACTCGCGTATTGGAGTATGAACACATAATGATGTCTTACGACTATCCGGGGTCAAGTACGACGACTAAAGGGTATGACCTTCTATTTTTTTCTTTGTCTGGATCATGTATTCTAGGAAGCCATCCTGTTCATGCGCATTCTCCGGCTCGCCTTCCGTCCATCAAATTCGGTGTTTTATTCAAATCTGACTTGGTAAATAAATTTTGCCTCTCCATGCTCTAATGGATTCTCAGTGCGCTAAAAATGCATTGACTAAAATTTAAAAAATAATTCTCACTGATTGGTTTTGCATTTAATTTGTCATTCTTGTGAACTGTTTTCATTCTTCACTGAAAACCTCACAGTACATTTTTACCCCATCCGAGCTCGTCCGATTGAGCTCAATTTTGGAATCGTCATAATACTTGCTCCGACATTCCCTCGCTAGTGCAAAAGAAGACCAGTTCCTCCCTTATCAAATATTATAAGATCATCCTATATGAATTTGTTAATGCTTTTGATTTAGTCACAGCGGAGATCGAAAGGAATACTTGGTATTGGTCGGGTTGAATCGTGTACATCTTGTTCCGGTGAAATGCAATATAGGATTTCTTTGAGATTCCACTGAATAGAAAGTGACCCATGCTATTGTAACGTTCACGATCATCTGAAATCTGTGGCAGAGTTTCAGGAACTATAACTATCGGTGCTGTACTGCACAAACGAATGTCTGGAAAATTGAAATTGTGCGTGAGTAGCTTTTAGTTTTTTTAGACACAATTTTTTCCTTTGTTCCATTGTTGTTTTTGTCTTTGTTCCATTTTCCTAATTCATTGGCCCAATCATAAATATTTTGTTCCGGAATAATGCAATGTGCGCAATTTGGGTTTTCTCTCAGATTTCAATCCCCCAAAAATGGACAAATATGATAGAGCTTAGCTTACAATTGGTGTCCCATGCTTCCTTACGGAAAATTTACTCAAGGAATAATAAATTTAACAAAAAGAGTTCGCAATATTATTTTTTGTTTTGTCATTGTTGTAAATTGGCGGGCCGTTAAATTGTAGTGATACACCAAGAATTACCGCCCTTGTTTTTACTCAAATACGTCTGCGTCTGTGTTTTTGGTAATTCATAGTTATTATAGACAAAATGACTGCAAATGCGATTTTGTTTAAACATATCTGAATATATTTTACGTAGGTTTAATTGATGCATGGGAACATGCGTCTGCAATGAAATTGGTGTGTACGTATTTTACTGGATGCGTTAAATTTGAATTCACAGATTCTTTCTCACAATATCTTTTCTAACAGGCCATAATAACATGTTACTACATTTAATTAAAACAATTCTATTTGTAATTCTATTTTATTTTATGTAAAAAGAGTGATTACTACATGTGTGTTGTGGAGACTCGAATCGGATGAGATGTACTTGCACGTGCGCATTGAATCTTGCCAATCTTGCGACGGTTGGATGTGGTTGCCGGTGGTGTACCTCTTCTCAAAGGTGCACTGCGGATTTGGTGCAAATAAGTTTGTTTTACGCGGCTGAACATTTTGTCGTTTTTGGCGACCACCTCCTTTGGTATGCTGGTCTTGAGAAAACTGACGATGGCTGCCCACAGCATTTTTATCTTGACATATGAATCCCCACTTATAATAGTTGATGCTTCTAGTATTTCCAACTCAATCACTAAACTTGAGACTACTAGACAAATTGCAAACACAGTGAATGGAATCCTCAGAAAATTTATGTTCATAGGTTTAGGCTCTGGGCTATCTTGTTGGAACATAGATGGCATATGCGTATAATGCAATATTGGATTATATAATCTCATTTTGAGTCTTTCAGACATTTTGTGTACATCTTTAAACTTTTCCCACAAACCTGACTCCGTTATTGCACGAAAAGTAGTTTTCACCAGTTTGTATATATAACCCGCTGAAACTGAGAACTGACGAAGGTTCACAAACTCTTCAACGAGATCAGTGTGAACTAATTGTGTCATATTATTCAGTTGAACTTTCAAATATTTTTCCGTCAAATACCATTCATTGCTACTAATAATTGCAAAATTCTTTGAGAAGCTTTTGTTGCCCAATGTGGTTGCCGCTGGTTTATTCTCTATGATTGTTTCACGAAAACTTGGTAGCACGGTGCTCTTCATATACGCGGTAGAATTTATCACTTTTTGACAGTACCAACATGAAGAGTTATCAAACATGACAGGCGCGTGGGGATATTGTGTTCCATTTTTATGAATGACAAAAGAAAAACTTCCAATCTGGAAGTTTGTGCAAGTTCACGAATATTCTTGGGGTACAAGAGTAAGGTAGGTTTAGTTGCAAGAGAGGTTAGAACACCTGCGTATCCATTTGTAATCACAATTCCCACTAGTGTCCATGTAACGAACAAAAGCTTTACTTGTGGTTTGACCATGTTAGGAATTGAGACACCCTGACACAGCAAGGTCCCAAACATACTAACCAAACTCACACTAGCATTGGGTCCACCAAACAAAAATTTGTTGTTCCGAAAAAGATATAATGTAAAGTATACGGATACCAATGATAGCGAAGTAAAGAGCCAAGTTCTGACATCCATTGCATTATACAACGCTTTAATATTATTTTCCGAAATTTGACTCTTTGTCGCAAACACTATGAAATGGTACGGTGATATATGCACTATGAGAGTTCTTCTGTGGCCATATTTATTTCCTATATTTGTGCCCTCGTCAAGAAATCGTCCAATTTCAATTGATCCGTACTTATATTTGTGGCGTACTTCACGACGTCCATTATAGGTGAAGTTAAATTTTCTCACTATTTCCAAACGTGTGCAGTCGTATTCGTCGATCAAGCTCAAATGAAAGAACCACCGTTCCAATTTATTGGCTTTGGATTGTGTCGGCCTAAACATGATAGTTGGTTCGCATGATTTTGGAAGGCGGAGTTCCTCAACTGATTCGGTGAGGTCTGATAGAACCGGAATTCCTCTCCTGTCTTTGAGTTCAGCATACCACTTTCCCTCAAAATCACTAACACTAGTAAAATTAAACTCCACTCCAATCCTCTTCAACATGCCATCCGCACAGAGGAAACAAACCAAATTCATGTCAACTCTATTGTGTAATTCAACAATGGTTGCCGGACCGCCATTGTAATCATGCACTTCGAGAGCTACAGATTCCCGCTCGTTATACGGGAGTTTCCCATTTATAACCAAAACAGTGAGGTCGTGGATTCTGTTGAACAACACATCAGTTTTAACTACTAAAATCATCGACATGACTTTTGGAGTGTTCGGGACAAAAATAATTTGTACACGGCACTCGGCAGTGTATTTTGTATTTAAGTCAATTGGAATGGGCTCACTGAACTGACGTAACCATATTGCATGATTAGGTGATACTGCGTTCTCTAATGTATCATAGAATACAACAGGTCTCAAGCTTTGCCGTGTGATGCTTAGATACTCTTCTGCCTCTTCGCTGTATAAATTCGTTTCTTCGTCCTTTCCACCAACAAATTTTATATGACATGGTTCAATGGTCCGAAAGAATGTAAGAATTTGGTTGGAAATGGATTTAGTGAATGAAAACGGAATTAAGACAATTAGGATGACGAGAGAATTGAAAATTATGGTCTTCATTGTAATTGGAACTCGCAAGACAACTTTGGTTTTACACAAGAACTGAACCAGTAGTAATTAAAAGTGTGGCGGATTTGGCCAACTTGAATCCTTTTATATATAGGTTGACAAAAGTTTAGCTCCACGCGTCAAGGGCAAATTAAATCGACATAGCAACAGTTGTACTATGTATTGTACAGGGTGTTCACGAAATGGTGTATAAACGTTTGATTTAATTTTGGCGTAGTTACAAATTGTTATGTTACGGTCAAGGCAAATATTTAAATTAATAAAATCACTTGTTTTATTAATCGATTTTTAGAACAAATAGTATGTTAGAAGATGTTGCATGTGTTCAAAAAATTAATAGTTCAAACGTAATTAATTGTTCAAGCATTTGTTCAAAGTGGTTTTGTAAAATAGAAGTTCGTATTAAACCCCTGCATTGACCGTAACATAATATTTTGTAGCTTAGCCAAAACTGAAACAAACAATTATGCACCTTTTCGCGAAGACTCTGTGTCTGGAGTGCAAGAGTAAACATAATTTATTTGAGGGAGTGTATTTTCTCCTTGAGTGAGTCATGAAACTTCGGATGATGGCCACGCATGGACTTAAGCAACTAAGAAAATAATCCTAGAATATATCCTGAGGGATTGTTCCTTGAGACGTTCGATTGCATGACACAGAGCCTTTTGTTTCAGAACTAGAAAGAATTGTCACGAAATGTCGAACCAAGTTGTAATAAGCCGTCGTTTAACTCCACGTGTCAAGGACAATTTCGAACTAATAGAACTATAGAAAGCCATATTTTATATTCATGCGCTTATACAAATATTTAGTTTGACTGGATAATCAAGTGTCAAGACATTTTAAAGTCAAGACATTTTACGGAAAATTCCATCAAGCGTACTTTTAAATATATAACTTAAACATAACTTAAGAAAGTTTCCAACCTTTCACAACAAATTTTCCAATTTTCAACAAAAAATACAAACTACAAAGTAAACATAATTTATTTGAGGCAGTGTTTGCTTTATGGAAGAGTGTTAAAATTTCTGATAATGGCCACGGGCTTAAGCAATCGATTGAAACCAGTGATATCCCGAGAGATTGTTCCCCAAGATGTTCTATTGACATTGAAATACGTTACGTAATGTTAAACCGAGTTGAAATAAGTCGTGGTTTAACTCCACCTGTCAAGGACAAATTCGAGCTAACAGATCTATGGAAAACCATATGTTATATTCGTGCGCTTAAACAAATATTTGAGTTTTGTGTGAATAAGTATTTTCACGGTGGAAACGGATTGGACAGCCACGATAATTGGGTAGAAATCGCATCAAGTGCACTTTTACAATGGAATGTAAATAAAAATTAGCAAACTACATGAAGAATATTTTCTGTTTGGAGTTTTTAATGCTTTCTATCTAGTCACAATCAGAGATCAAACAAAGTGCATAGTCGTGGGTCCAGTCGTGTATATTTTCTTCCGGAGTAATGGAATGTACACCAATTTGAATTTTCTCTGCAATTCCATGGGATTGGAATTGACCATTACGGTTCTCACGTACACGATAGTCCAGTATTATAACATTTCAGTCGAACCCGATATCAATGGGATAGTTTCAGAAACTAAAACTTCCAGCGTTTGACGGAAGTGTTTTTGACACAATTTGAATTAAAATTTTAATAAACAAAAGATGTATTACTCTACATATTCTACCGTGTTGGACAATTGGTAACGGAAAAAACCTCGTTTGTATAAACACAATGCATCGCTTGAGTAGCACGTTTCATATTTCAGACTAATTGCTCTACAAATTATCTGCTAGTAGAAAAGATCAGAGTTAACACTAAAGTGTTAAGGATCGTTATAATGAATGTCATTTTTCTTAACCAGAACAGAACAGCAACAACCCCAGCTAGTAACCTGGAATATTTTTGAATGCCCTCGCCGTGACTGCGGTTGCTTTACTTCATGCTCAAATAGTCATTGTAGCATTAGAATTACGACAGAAAGACTACATGTCTTATTTCTGAATTCTGAACAAACAAATTCAACAACTTTAATTTTATTGTTATTTAGTAGCATATAGTAGCAAGGGAGGTTAGAACACCTGCGTATCCATTCGTAATCACAATAGCCACTAGAATCCAAGTGGCAAACACAAGATTTCTTTGTGATTTAACAATGTTAGGTATTGAGATACTCTGACACACCAATGTTCCCAACATACCGGCCAAACTGACACTAGAATTGGGACCGCCAATCAAGATTTTGTTGTTCCGAAAGAGATATAATCCAAAAGATATTGACACCAATGATAGCAAAGTAAGCAGCCAGGTTCTTATATCCATTGCATAATACAACGCTTTTATATTATTGTCCGAAATCTGATGCTTAGTCGCAAAGACTAGTAAACGGTACGGTGAAATATGCACTGTCAGAGTGCTCCGTGAGCCATATTTATTATAGAGAGCCAACTTTTCGTGAAGAATATTTCCCATGTCAAGTGTTCCGAACTTGTAAATGAAGGGTTCTTCACGAAATCCAGCATAGGTGAAGTTAAATTTTCTCACTATTTCTAAACGTGTGCAGTCATATTCGTCTTTCGCGCGAATTAGCCCTTTCAGTAATTCCACCCACCGTTCCAATTTACTGTCCTTTGGTTGTGGCGGCTTAAACACGATGGTTGGTTCGCATGATTTCTGAAAGCCGTAATCCTCAACTGATTGTTCCATAGTTGAAAAAACCTTAATTCTACTTCGGTCCTTATGTTCAGTATACCACAGCCCCGCAATGTCACTAATACAAGTCAAATTAAATTCCACACCTATCCTCTTCAACATGTGACCCGCACCCTCACAGTGGAAACAAACCAAATTCATGTCAACTCCATTGTATAATTCAACAACAGTTCCGAGAAACCCATACAAATAATGCACTTCCATAGCTACAGATTCTCGCTTGTCTTTTTGCAGATTTTCATTTGTAACCAAAAGTGTGAGGTCGTGGATCCTGTTGAACAGCACATCAGTCTTAATTACAGACTCAATCACCGAGATGTTTGGAGTATTTGGAACAAAAACTATTTGTACGCGACACTCGGTATACTTTGTATTTGAGTCCGTTGGAATGGGATCATTTTCGTTCTGAGGTAGGGCCCACCATTCAAGACTGGGTGATACTGCATTCTCCCATGTGTCGTAGAATACAACAGGTCTCAAGGTTTGCCGTGTGATGCTCAGATACTCATCTGCCTCTTCGCTGTATGAATTCGTTTCTTCGTTCTTTCCACCCACAAATTTTAAATTACAAGATTCAATGGTGCGGAAGAGTGTTAGAATTTGATTGGAAATGGATTTGGTTAATGAAAACTGAATTAAGACTGATATGATAACGAGAGAATTGAAAATAATGGTCTTCATCTTGACTGAAAATGGAGAGATAATTTGGTTTCACAAGAACTGAACCAGAAGTGTGACGGATGGGCCAAACTGAGTCCTTTTAAGTATTGGCTAACATAACACTGCAAGGACAAACTCGGCGTAGTTACAGTTTAGAAAACACTCCACTTGATAACGCCACGTCATTCCAGGTCGTCTTTAGAGTCCGGAGAGCTCATGGTAAACATAATTTACTTGAGGCAGTTTGTTTGCGTGATGAATGAGTAATACATTTCTGATTATGGTCATTGGGTTTAATACCAACTAATAGATACCCGAGGTATCCTGAGGGATTGATTGTAGGTAGGATGAGGTATTTACACAGAGCATCTTGTTTTATGACTCAATTCTGTAATGAAGCCTGAGCGTTCATAGTTTAACGTGAACTGAACTAGAGAGAAGCGACACGAAATGTCATACCGAGTGGTACTAACTAAAGTCGTCGGAAAATCCCAACAGTCAGGGACACATTCAGTTTACTTGGTGTTTTAGTCAATTCGAATATATATGTTCACTTCTATACTTTGGTAGCTACCACCACCGAACATTATAGGCGATACAGCTCTCTCCAGGGTATCGTAGAATACAACAGGCCTCAAGCTCAAGGTTTGATTTACAATGCTTAAATACTCTTCTGTCTCTTCGCTAGTATTAATTTTTGTTTTCAACTTTTTCACCAAGAAAGGGGGTTATTCACGAGTTAGAAATCGGTGGGTCGGTAGTTCATTTTCTCTCGCCTTGGTTTTTCAGAGTAGAAAAATAAAACTTACCTCACTGGAAAGACAAAATCCT
>JAQIXO010001521.1:0-12126 GCA_034700305.1 Protaphorura armata | reverse complement strand
TAGTACCTGGTTTATGTCATTTGTGCGATTTAGTACATGGTTTATGTCATTTGTGCGATTTAGTACCTGGTTTGTGCCATTTGTGCGATTTAGTACCTGGTTTGTGCCATTTGTGCGATTTAGTACCTGGTTTGTGCCATTTGTGCGATTTAGTACCTGGTTTGTGCGATTTAGTCCGTATTCGTGCGATTTAGTCCCTATTCGTGCGATTTGTGCGATTTGTGCGATTTGTGCGATTTGTGCGATTTAGCCCGTCCCTAAACAATACGACCCGGTTTGCATCATTCAGTTCAATTTTGAGATTTCGCAGAATACACGAATCTCGCGGACGCGGAATAACAACAAAGAAATCCGATAACATTATAATTCGTAATTAATAAGAAATTGTCCATCAAAACGAACTGTACGGTAACAAAGTAAACTGACACAAAATTCTTTCATTTAACTGGTTGTGTGGGTCGTTCATTGTGACATATTTAATCAACAATTCAACTAAATTAGAAGGTAAAAAGTTAGGTAGTTATTTTTATTATTATACCTTTGCATTATTCATATCATTGTATCTTGCTTTTTTCCCCCGATAATTATAAAAACAAATTAATCTACAAAAATTAGGATGCTACTGAAAATACTAATTAAAAATAGTGAGGCACCTCTGATTGGATAATCGTATTCCAATTACAGAATTACGATAACATTCCGATTACGAATTAATGAAGTAGGATTTATTTATTTTTGTATTTCAGCTTGTGTATAAGCCACATCTGAGTATTAATTTCGTAACACCTGTGACCTGGTCAACATGTTTTCGAACAAGTTTGGACGTCATGAAAATGTGGAATGTGGACTGGTATGCGTCATCAGACCTCCGGAGTCGAATGATTACGGCACTCCAGCTCCGAAACCTGTGCCAGTTCCACTCCAATCTGTTGATATTGTTGCATCGGTGGTCCATGCTGTGGCCCAAGTTGAATTGACCCAAGTGTATGTGAACAAAGAAGATCAACCGATTGAGGCCATTTATTATTTCCCTGTGGACTCAAATGGAGGAGTCACTCATTTCCATGCAGAATTGGAAGGAAGAACTATTACGGTATGAATCAGCATTCAAAATGTGAATCTATTCTGCAGAATTATAGAATTGGTCGTTCGTAACTTGTAAGTTGTAATTGAACTTTTTATTTGTTATTATAAGGGCGTCGTGAAACCAGAGGAAGAGGCCAAGGCACAATACGAAAAAGCTATTGAACAAAAGCAAACTGCATTCTTGGTGGAGGCTAATAAGCCAGACTTATTTAAGGTACCCCTAATTTGAACAATCTGTGCATGTCTTTTATTAAGATTATTTTTTTTAAAATCTCGAGCCTGTTTTATTTGTTAACAGGTACGTGTTGGATTCTTGAAACCCGGTTCGCAAGTTAAAATCGTTATTGGATATGTCACCGAGGTGAAGAATGAGAAAGGATCCAATGCAATTCGATTCTTCATTCCAACCACTGTGGCTCCTCGTTACATCGGTCCCACAGAAAATGATCCGAAGGCAGAGGATCTCAACAAAATGACATTTTCAGAGTAAATGATTTTCTTTAAATACTATAGACATTAATTAAAAATTAACTAATTATTATTAAATAATTTATTTCATATTTATTTTGCACGACATTGTTAATTATTGTAAAATAAATGTAGGTCTTCCCCGGCACCTTTATCACTGACTGTGAATGTGGCGATTCAAGGGAAAATTAAGTCAATCGTGTCACCAACCCATCAGATTGAAACTAAAAATGTTGATCCTGTACCAACGAAGGAAAACTGGAACCGAACCGTTGTAACTTTAAAGGGTGACGTGACTGATATGACTGATATGTCCCAAGGCTGTATTCTGAGGTTTGATTAATTTTTATTTGTAAACTTACACAATACATTAATGATGCATTTATTATTTCTACGTTTTCAATACATTTATAGAAAGTTGAGAGTTCTACCGCCTTGATGACACATTTGATCCCAAGCTTCAATTTGGATGAACAGAAAGTCGAACTATTGTTCGTACTCGACAGATCAGGATCCATGCAAGGGTCAAACATCGAGTTGGCAAAAAAGGCATTAAAGGTGTGTTGATCTTATATCTGTTTTTTTAAACATTTTAACTTAATCTTAAACGTTCACACATTTTCAATTAATTTGTAGCTCTTCCTTCACTCTTTACCTGTGGATTGTTACTTCAACATCATTGGTTTCGGGAGTACGTTCGAGTTCTTGTTTCCAGAAAGTGTCAAGTATGATGATGGGTCACTGAAACTTGCCATTCAACATTCACAAAGTAAATTCAGCACTCTATTCATTCGATATACAATATACTTTTTGGAACTCAGTTTTTTACAACTTAACTTTTTTGACAGATTTGAGAGCTGATCTGGGTGGAACTGAAATTCTTCAACCCTTTCAAGCCATCTACGCCAAGGAAACCATTCCAGGATACCTCCGTCAAATATTTATTCTTACAGATGGCGAGGTTAGTTAGCACTCATTTCTTTTAGACTCATTTCTACGTAATCTACGTCCCTACTTGATGTTTTTAATATTTTTTCCAATCTAGGTTTCCAACACAGATCAAGTGATCGGGATTTGTCAGAACAATGCACATGGTACCCGGGTTTTTGCACTTGGAATTGGAGATGAAACTTCTCATCATTTGGTCGAAGGTTTGGCAGAGGCTGGCGGTGGAACGGCTGCCTTTGCAATGAATAATGAAGTCATTGATTCTAAAGTTCTTCAACAGCTACAAAATGCAATTCAACCTGCTTTGACAAGTAAGAATTAGAATTAATTTCTTAATTCAAATCTTTATATTTTTTTTCAATAATCTAATTCAATAAATAATTCAATAATCTAATCTAATAATTCAATATTTTGTTATATATTTCCAGATGTGTCAATTAAATGGACAGGTCTTCCTCAGTGTGCGCCATCCGTTGTACCTCCGGTTGAAGTTAACAAAGAAAAAACTCTTCTTGGATACGGGAAACCAATTTCATCGCCATCTCCCGCTCCATCTCAGAAACCATATTGGGAGGTCCCTCAAAAAGTCTCACCAATTTTTGACGGGGCACAACTCGTTGTTTTTGGAGTTTTCTCTGGAGAAGTGCCGACTGGGGTTGAAATAACTGCGGAATCTCCGGATGGTCCACTTTCAATACAAATTAAGGTATTGAGCTACATATTATACAGCTCACAGGTTAAGTATAGTTAATTAGGTAATTGCTCAAATAATAAAACCAAACTGATTTAATTTTTTTCAGTTGTCCGATGAAAATGAAATTGGGACGAATGGAATGATTCACAAGTTAGCTGCAATTAAGGCCATTCGTGAATTGGAATTGAAAGTGGCCGGATTAATTTCTGAAGGGAAGGAAGGGTTGACGATTGATCCAATCAAGGCAGAAATCATTCGAATTGGTTGTCAGAATGGTAAATGAAAATTACAATTCTTTGTTTAGGAATTTTCTATGCGAATCAAAATTGTATCGAAATGACGCGACGATTATATGAAAATATAATATATGGAATATTTTCCTGTTTAGGATTGTGTTCCAAGTATACATCCTTCGTTGCAGTTGACACTGGGAGTGACGGAAAAGTTGAGGACAATTGGATCATGTAATCTCGCTATGTTCCGTCTCAGTTCGCTAACGGATGGCATGGATCTTCTGGCCCGAGGATGATGGCTTACGGGTCCGCCTCCGCACCGAGGACCGGACGAGGTTTTGGCTTTGGTTCATCAGGAAAGGTGGTATGACCCATAGAATTTATGAATTAGGCCTCGGACATAGATTCAAATCTGTATTTACTGTGTACAATTTAATAACGCCGTTAACATTTTTAAGGTCAATCCCCCGCCAGTTTATACGGGGGGAAGGGTACGTGGGGGTTGTAGAGCGGGCCTCAGCAGTAGTAATGCTCTAAGCAGTGCCCCATCGTCCGGAATACAAACCTCCGAAGATTCTTCTGAGGAAGAGATGGGGAAAGAGAAGACTCCACAGGATAACCTCCATGACCTTGTCGCTACACAATCCTTCAATGGATCTTTTCCTTTGAACCAAGAATTCAGTGAGGCAATTGGGAAAATATTGGCCACTCTTATTCAAGGTAATACATTCTTCAAGAAAATACCACAATGAATTACCAATTTACCAAATTAATTAAATCAAATTCATTGAAATTTTTAGTTGCCAATCAAAACGGCTGGGATGAAGGAGCTTGGGCAACTGCTTTGGCATTGACTTATTTGACAGAGAAACTGAGTGACCTGAAAGAATCTTACTTGTTGGTAGAAGGTAAAGGAAAGAAATGGCTGCAGAAAAATTTTGGACAACAAATGGAACCCATGTTGTCTGCCGCAAAGGGAATTATCCAATCGGCTTAACTAACTTCAAGAAAAAACGACAATCCAAGTGTAATATAATTGTTCATGTCCTCTTAATTGTGATTAATTGTAATTCTCTTAATAATAAAATTAATTAATACGCACCCTTTTTAATTAATGTCAATTCTCACTAGTTTTTTCTCTTACTAAAGTCTGACTAACTGTTCTCTGCCGTAGCCGTCTTAAAAGGACATTCTTCGTTTCGCTTACGAACTACTAATTACGCACTTGCCTGCGAGACGTTGATTTGTGATGAATCAAGTGTTATTAATTAATTTTTGTTGGTGCATGTCGTAAAAATGTGAATGCAACGTTTAGCTTCGCATAATAATGCTTCGCTTGATTAAATTAACTTGGCAGGCTCACTCGCACTCCTACGAGTAGTATTATTGATATCGGTGCCTGATTTAAATTTATTTTTTAAATTATTAATTAATGATTTCACCATACTTCTGGTGCGATGTCCTTGTTTCATGTAATTTGTAATTGTATTGAACTACTCTCAAAATCTTCCTGGTAATTTGTAATATTGTAATAGGATTACTTTGAAAGGCGACAGAAGGTGCAATTAGCAATTTGTAATTAATTGCATTTACACAACTAATGTGGCAAGTTTGATTGTCGTATGTATTAAACCTCTCAATTGATAAATAATAAACTGGTTAAATTAAAATAATGTTAATCTAACTTCACCGGGACTATAATGCCTTATAAGTTAATTTATCATTAATTAGTATCCGAAAATTTTTTTGGACTGTTTTATCTTCACAATAAAATACATAATACTCAAAATCCGAGATTCATACATCACACATTAAGTTTGGCTCCTCATATACTCTTCATTAAAATTTACATTCTTGTCCAAATATTGAACTGAATTTGTACATTTTGTCTGCATTTGCATTAAGGATTTATGCCTATATACCATACACACCAAAGTTTGTAATTTTACAATCATTCGTATAATCTTCTACTAGAATATGACATCAGAACTACTGAAAAAAACCGGTCTCTTTTCTATTCCCTTGTTGGATGAGCTGTATACATTAAGACAGAATTTTATTTAAACGACTCAAGAGATTATAAATAATTCAGGCGTTTTGGGAACGAATTCTGGACAGTGATGCACGAAGAAGTACCAATACTAATTTTTTTCGCATGTCATCAAGTCAGTATTTTCTGTTGTATTCCTATTCAATATTCACATTTCGCATTCAGATAAAGATAAAATTCAACATGTAAAATGTAAATGTCATCAATGTCAGTAAAACTAAACCAACACAGAATTCCTGGAAAAATCTGCATGATCACTCGTTGAGTCGAGTGGAAGTGGAACGTAAATATGTAATAATGTTCTGAGCAAACATTTTTTTATGTACGAGTATACGACGCAGTTCGTCTCACTCAGTTCAGTTTTGACATATTTCGTAGAAGAGAAACGAAACTCACGGAGTACTTGAAAAATTCAGTGAAATTATAATTTGTAATTAATAAAAAATTAACCAGCCGAACGCGACGTTAGAACGTTACGAAAGTAAACTGACACGGTATTTTTAAAATTAACTGGTTATGTGCGTTGGTGATTTGTGCCATATTTAATTGACAACTAAACGAATTAAGAAGTTTGTTCTTTCTATTAGTCTACCTTCGTAGTATAGGAACAAAATTACTTTAGCGGCCATGCGATCTCCGACCAGAAACTTTTTGTTACAGAAGGGTAGCCTGAGCAACAGAATTTGGGGCTCGGCCATTTTGAAAACCGCCATCTTCGGTTTTCAACTTGCTCGGATCGGATCGGTTAGATTTTCAGGAGAGGTACTCCAGGGTCCCCATACATCAACCGAGTATAGCGCGCTATAAAAATTATATACCAGGTTGTGTTCAGGTAGGTCCCCTGACCTCAGAAAAAAATTCAAACTTCAGCGCTCGGTCATTTTTAAAATTTTCAAAGAACTGCGATCGGGCTCAAATTTTTTTTTTTGGAGACACCTACAGGTCTGCCAACATCAACTGCAGTGAAATCTTACCTCCAGTCGCAGTCGTTATTTTCAATCGCCATTTTGAAAATTTTCAAAGTCCTCGTATTAATGACACTTGGAGGTTATCCACTCAATCCATTTTTTGGATGCTTCTCTGGTTGGCCCTAACCCGGAGTAAATTTCTATTTTTAATTCGAGCACGGCGAAGCCGCGAAGCGAGGATGGATCCCCAAAGTGCCAAACGGCGAAATCCCACCACACATGTTTACACCACACCCATGTTAACCACTATGTCCAGTTGCACCAGCTCGGGTTAAGCTAACTTCGGGTTAAGTTGCAATCTAGTCCCGCTTAAATATTTGAATATTTCCGGATGTAATGGTCCTACCAATAGAAATCTTAGTTCCTCCGTCAGCTTAACCAGAGTTTAAGCTTAAACCCTCAACATTGACGGTTTAGGCTATACTCGGTTGATGTATGGGGACCCTGGAGTACCTCTCCTGAAAATCTGAGCCCGATCCGAAGATGGCGGTTTTCAAAAGGCCGAGCGCCGAATTCTGTCTCTCAGATTGCTCAGCGGACCCTTCTATATATATTGCACAGAGTTTTGGGTCGAAAATTGCATATCCGCTAAAGTAAAATGCCGTAGCGTTTGTATCTTAATTTGATTTTCCGATAACTATTAATTAATTTACAAAAATATAATTATTACGAAAATTGGGATACTACTGAAAATACTGATTAAATAAGTGATGCACTTCGGATTCGATAATCTTTTTGTATGTTAGCTATTTATCCACACTCGCAAGTATTGGTTTTATAAGACCTGGTAAAGATGTTTTCGAACAAGTTTGGACGTCATGAAAATGTGGAATGTGGACTGGTATGCGTTATTACTCCTCCAGAGACGAATGACTACCGCACTCCAGCTCCGAACTATGTGCCGGTTCCACTCCAATCTGTCGATATTGTTGTGTCGGTGGTTCATGCAGTGGCCCAAGTTGAATTGACCCAAGTGTATGTGAACAAAGAAGATCAACCGATTGAAGCCATTTATTATTTCCCTGTGGACTCAAATGGAGGGGTCACTCATTTCCATGCAGAATTGGAGGGAAGAACTATTACAGTAAAGCCCTCTGTATACTTTTTTAGTTAAGCTTTCGCTTTCGTTTCAGCTTCCGTTTGCTCTTCGCTGTCACTTCCGCTCCAGGTTTCCGCATGCGCGTGAAGTTTCAAATGGCCATTCAAACTTAATTGAAATTCCCACTTTCACTCTTCACTTCACGGAAGAGTTGAAAAAAATTCAACTTTGCCGCTAAGTGAAAATCGTTCGTTAAGAGCTCGTTAACGTAAGTAAAGCGAAAGAGGAAAATAAGTATATAAGGCCTTAACGAAAGCGAAGACGAAAGCGAAAGCTTAACTAAGAAGTATACCGAGCCCTTAAGAATCAACATTCAATTCAAAATATGAAACTATTGAACAGAACTACAAAATTGGTAGTAAATGATCTTTTTTTATTACAAGGGCGTCGTGAAACCCGAGGAAGAGGCCAAGGCACAATACGAAAAAGCCATTGAACAAAAACAAACAGCATTCTTGGTGGAATCAAATAAGCCAGATATATTTAAGGTACCTATAATTTGAACTGTGCATGTCTTTTATTAAGATTTTTTTAAATCTAGAACGTGTGTTTTCTTGTGTGACAGGTACGCGTTGGCTTCTTGAAACCCGGTTCGCAGGTTAAAATCGTTATTGGCTATGTCACAGAGGTCAAAAATGAGAAAGGATCAAATGCCATTCGATTTTTCATTCCAACGACGGTGGCACCTCGTTACATCGGTCCCACAGAAAATGATCCAAAAGCAGAGGAT
Source organism: Protaphorura armata (assembly GCA_034700305.1). NCBI lineage: Eukaryota > Metazoa > Arthropoda > Collembola > Poduromorpha > Onychiuridae > Protaphorura > Protaphorura armata. Next base: position 3,850 of record JAQIXO010001521.1, on the reverse strand, counting down.
CTTAAGAAAATGACATTTTCGGAGTAATCATTTATTTTCATAATATTAGCATTAATTAAAAATTACCTAATCGGTAATTAATCAATACATTTCATATTTATTATACATGATTGTAAAATAAATTGTAGGTCTTCCCCTGTACCTTTATCACTGACTGTGAATGTGGCGATTCAAGGGAAGATTAAGTCAATCGAATCACCAACCCATCGGATTGAAACTAAAAAGGTTGATCCTGTACCAACCAAGGAAAATTGGAACCGAGCCGTTGTAAAGTTAAAGGGAGACGTGACCGAAATGGACAGGGATTTTGTGCTTCTCATTTCTCCTGAAGATATCCATGTCCCAAGGTTGTATTCTGAGGTTTGACTAATTTTTGTTTTTCAACTTTCCTTGTGTTACGGAATAAAATACATGTTTCTTTAATACATTTATAGAAAGTTGATAGTTCCACCGCCTTGATGACACATTTGATTCCGAGCTTCAAGTTGGTTGAACAGAAGGTTGAACTCTTGTTCGTACTCGACAGGTCAGGTTCCATGCGAGGGTCAAGTATCGAGTTGGCAAAAAAGGCATTGATGGTAAAGTCCCTTACTCCTACTTGGTAGATGCGCGGAGACTGTACGGATATTGGCGGGAGAATGAAAAGTGTCGTCTGCAGTTGGAACGTTACTTTTGAGAACCTTTTCAGCTGTGTGTATTTCAGATGGTACAGTCTCCGCACATTTACCAAGTGATGGGCGCCATATTCCCTCGGTTAGATAGTAGTGAACAATGTGTGGAGCTTATTTCTTAACATGAATTTTGTAACACAACACTTAATTTTATTGTAGCTCTTCCTTCACTCTTTACCCATGGATTGTTACTTTAACATCATTGGTTTTGGGAGTACCTTCGAGTTCCTGTTCCCCGAGAGTGTCAAGTATGATGATGGGTCACTGAAACTTGCTATGTCACATTCACAAAGTAAATTCAAGACGATTCAAGCGATATAGGCTTTAAATTTTGACCCTATAGTTTTTTTTACAACTTAACGTGTTATCATTCACAGATTTGATGGCTGATCTGGGTGGAACTGATATTCTTCAACCCTTGAAAGCCATCTACGCTAAGGAAGCCATTCCTGGATACCTCCGTCAAATATTTATTCTGACAGATGGCGAGGCTAGTTAGAACTAATTTCTTATCGACTTATTTTACGTAACCTGCATCCTGTTTGACTGAATGTATTCAATTTTAAGTTTTTCTAATCAAGGTCTCCAACACGGATCAAGTGATCGGGATTTGTCAGAATAATGCACATAATAGCCGGGTTTTTGCACTTGGAATTGGAGATGGCACTTCACACCATTTGGTCGAAGGTTTGGCAGAGGCTGGCGGTGGAACTGCTGCTTTTGCAACGAATAATGAAGCCATTGATTCTAAAGTACTTCATCAACTACAAAATGCGATTCAACCATCTTTAACAAGTATGAATTATAATTATTGTCCTTAATTATCTTGATTTTTGTAATTAACTATTCATAGTTAATATTTTGCTGAACTTCCAGATGTGTCCATTAAGTGGACTGGTCTTCCTGAATTTGATCTATCTGTAGTACCTCCAGTTGAAGTAAACAAAGACAAAACTCTTCTTGGATATGGGAAACCAATTTCATCGCTATCTGCCGCTCCATCTCAAAAACCTTATTGGGAAGTCCCTCAAAAAGTCTCACCAATTGTTGATGGGGCACAGCTCGTTGTTTTTGGAGTTTTCTGCGGAGAAGTGCCGACTGGGGTTGAGATCACTGCGGAATCTCCGGATGGTCCACTTTCAATACAAATTCAGGTATTGAGTTACCCGTAGCTCACTGGTAGGTAGGGCTCGCAATCCGATCCGTAATCCGTCGGATTTCTCGGATCGGATCACTCCTCTGATCCGATCCGTTAGGATCGGATCGAACGCTTGATCCGGCGGATTGTAATCCGAAGAATCCGACGGATTTCGGATCGGATCGGATTTTTTTAACATTTGGGGAGTTTAGTAGTAAAACAGATGAAATCTACTTGTTTCAACATGTGTCATAGAAATGTCCTACAATGTTGTCATAGAAAGTAGAACCCGAGTCTCTCCGATCATAGTTTAAGTGGTATAGACGGATTATAATCCGATCCGGACGCATCGGATTTTAATCCGAACCGGATTGATCCGACGGTTGGAAAGTCCGGACCGGATCGATCCGAGAGCCCTATAATCCGATCCGATCCGACGGAGGCGAGCCCTACTTGTGGGTCAAAATTATTCAAATTGATTAATTTTTTTTTCAGTTGTTCGATGAAAACGAAATTGGGACGAATGGAATGATTCACAAGTTGGCTGCCATTAAGGCCATTCGAGAGTTGGAATTAAAAGTGGCTGGATTAATTTCTCAAGGGAAGGAAGGGTTGACGATTGATCCAATCAAGGCAGAAATCATTCGAATTGGTTGTCAGAATGGTAAATACAGAATAGATGTAATTTATTGTTATTTATGAGTTTTCTCTGCGGATCAAAATTATATCGGAATGACGCGTTCACTATATATGTAATTACATGTAATATTTTCCGTTTAGGATTGTCGTCCAAGTACACATCCTTCGTTGCACTTGACACTGGGAGTGATAGAAAAGTTGAGGATAATTGGATCATGCAATCCCGCTATGTTCCGTCTCAATTTGCCCGTGGGTGGCACGGATCTTCTCGACAAAGTCTAGGGACGCCAACGAGTGCTTATTGTGTGCCCCGAAAATTCTGTGGCAATGCTGCTTTATTGAAGAGACCATCCGACTCTGATTTTCGAAGAATTATGCTGTCCGTACAACAAATGTCAACCTCCGCTGATTCTTCTAATCTTAAATTACGATCCGAACGAGCTACTATTACCGATGGTCCTGAGACTGAGGAAGTGAAGGAGAAAGAAAAGACCCCACAGGATAATCTTCATGATCTTGTCGCTACACAATCCTTCAATGGATCTTTTCCTCTGAACCAAGAATTCAGTGATACCATCGGGAAAATATTGGCCCTTCTCCAACAAGGTAATAAATAGTTTGTTCAATAAAATACCCCAATGAATTACTGAATTAATTAAAACAAATTCATTGGAATATTTAGTGGCCAATCAAAACGGCTGGGATAAAGGAGCTTGGGCAACTGCTTTGGCATTGACTTATTTGACAGAGAAACTGAGTGACCTGAAAGAATCTTACTTGCTAGTGGAAATTAAAGGAAGGAAATGGCTTCAAAAAAATTTTGGACAACAGATGGAACCTATGTTGACTGCTGCAAAGGGAATTTTCCAATCCACTTAATTAACTTGAAGAAGAAACGACTATCCAAGGGTGCTATGTTGATGTCATCTTAATTTTGATTAGAATTCTCAGAACAGACAGTGATTTCGCCATAAATCTGGTGTGATATGTCCATCTCCGTGTAATTATAATTCTACTCTAAAATTTTTTTTCGTAATTTATAATTGTAATAAGATTACTTTGAAAGATAGAAGGTGTAATTTGTAATTCATTATATTTCTGAGACGTGAGTGGCAAGTTTGCTTGTGCTAATTGAATCTCCCAATTGATAAATAAATTGGTTAAATTAAAATAATGTAATCCAAAATTAATTTAGTATTAGTAACTGAAACACTTATTGGACTAGCCGCTTTATCTTCACAATTATACGTGGACACAAAATCTGAATTTGTATTTTGTATTACATTTGCATTTATGATTTATACCCAAATATCATGCCATAACACGGAATTTTACAATATTCGTATAAACTTCTATTAGAATGATATCAGAATTATTATAAATAAAATCAGTCTCTCCCTGT
>JAQIXO010001520.1:0-12135 GCA_034700305.1 Protaphorura armata | reverse complement strand
CTACGCTCATGCGCAGATTCCGATTACATGACCGTGAGGGCTTTGACCTGTTTGATTGGCTAAAATAAACAAAGGATAGTATGGAGACCCTGGCCGGCCAGATTGTGTCGCTGTCGCAAAAGCTATGTGAATGGGTGCCGCGATTTGGATTTTTCTGGACGGGATTTAAAAGTCGCGACGATTTGCAAAAACGCGTCGCGTCTAAAAAAACGTTGTCGCAAAAGCTATCTGAACGAACGGCGTAATGTCACACTTGAATGTGTTTAAAGTCAAAGGACGTCTTCAAAATGGCGGATTGTGGTGGCTATGTTGGAAATGGATATGAGCTGTGATATTTGCGATGTTAATTTTAATGTTTGGTTGATGTGAATGTTGGAGGGTAGCGACACGCCAATACGAATGTCATAATTTATCGACGACCCCTTTCACCTCTCACGTCTCATGGCACGGGCAGAATCCTTGCAAGCGACAATATGAGGGTGGGATCACCGGTCATCTCACGCTTCCACCTCCAATCATAATCTTTAAAACAGGGGAGGAATTAATACAGGCTGGATATACAAATTCGCAGGAATCAATTACAATGGAACGGAGGAATAGAGAAGAATCGAAAATATGTTTAACCTAGCGCATTTGATTCAAAATATTTTAAGGCTAAAGGGCAGGATGTGGTCCAAAATCCTGAAGACACTTCATTGATTATTAATTAAGAAATATAGCTCTCGAAGTTGTAAACCGAAATATTAGTATGTCATGGTAACTTCGTGTTTATGGTGTTGGTTTTGATAAAATTGCATTTGGCTTCAATATTATTATACGTACTTGACGGCCTCAACTGTGTAAATGATGCTAAATTTTCTATAATGTATAGCCTAACCTGGAGCTGATCGCTATCGTTACTGATTAGGTTTCCTGTTAATATTGCCTTACACTAGCTGCAATCTTGCAATGCAATGGTTCGTACACATGTACTTTTATTTCTTGAGAAATTGTACCCGAAATACATTGTCTCTTCTTTTATGCTTGTGGATTAATGAGAGGCGACTAAAAATTAATTTCTTGAGAAATTAGAGAACGACGATTGCAAAAAATTAAAGACTGCTGTAGTAAACATGTTTGCTTTGGCATGTGTTCAGGAGGCAAGAGTAAACAACTTCAGGCATGCATCTATTCAGTTCAACCCGAATGTTAAACCATGAATGTCCAGAACTATAAATAGTAAGCAGTTGAAGTGAAGTACATATTCATTCACAAATTCATCGGAAGGTTTCAGGAGTCTCCATAATTTTCGTATTCGCCTATTCTAAAAATTATAAACCTTAAGAAGTAACATGGGAAAATACACGTCTTTAACACTTTGCCAAAAGGGCGGAGTGGGGCGGCCATTTTGGAAATAGATATGATCTGGGATATTTGCGATGTTAATTTTAATGTTTGGTTGATGTGAATGTTGGAGGGTAGTGTCACCCCAATACGAATGTCATAATTTATCGACAACCCCTTTCACCTCTCACGTCTCATGGCACGGGCAAAATCCTTGCAAGCGACAGTACACAGTTCCAAGAATAATTATTGCAAAACTCAATATAATTTCTAAATGAAGTCTTCTCTTCTTTGTCAGTCCTTGTCGGAGTAGAATGCATAGAATATGGAATGGTTTAATTTTTAAGATGACTGTCAATAATGCACACGTAATACACAAACATGTCCATGAAGGTAAATCGTATGGTTTCAACCAAATCCCAGCATTTTCAAATTTAACCCGTGGTTCGCAATATAGAATTTTCTGAATGGGATTGTCAACAATGAAGATCCCAATGATTTTCACCCAATGTTCGTCAGCATACCTAGTCCATGTTGAAATTGTATGTATTCTAGTGATCGTATTTTTATTCACAATTTCAAATGGTGTTCCAGAGTCGTAGTATAGAGTATGCTATACATAGAGTATACCAATTCATATTGGCTATCCGCGCCTTACAGGTTACACAAAAGATTACTTCATGTCACTTCGGTCGATCGAGTGTTCTATTTATACTGCCTCAAGGTTATGGAATGTTCCCAGAAAACCGAAACGGGTGATAGACAGACAGACAGACACGGGGATCGCAATAAGTCGTTCACAATGTAGTATACTACATTGTGAACGACTTAATAATAAATAAACTTATTCCTTCGTCACAAGAATTTCTTGGTAATATTTGAAAAACACGCAAGGCGTAAAATTCTGGCCAACAAAAATGAAACGAACAAAGGAATGGGCGGAGTTAATTACAGTCACAGCAATATGATGCTCTATACACGAAATGAATGTTCACTTTAATTTTTCAGAGGAAGACAAAATGAAACAATGCTCATGAATAGAATTGACTTGACTGTAGAATGAGGAGTTATTCAACAGGACAGGATAGGAGTCCTAGTCTAACCTTCCCCTCTCACACATCAAACGTATTAGTTTGTTTCCCATACTTTTATTGAAAACAAAAAATTGGAATTGAACCCGAGTATATACCGATTTTCTGGAACCTGATACTCAAGTCATGATTTCCGATCAGACATTGACCAGAGTTTCCTACCCAATCATCTTGGGATCATTCATCCGTTTTCTACCCTTTAAATTGAACCCAACTACTAAAGAGTTGGATTTGGTAGACACAAAAATTCAAAAATGTTTCATGATCTTCAACATCGCTATTAACATTTTTGACATTTCTTTCAAAATCATACAAATTCTTGTCAAAGGTGGGACAGTGATAGACATCATATTCATTGTTTGTGTCATTGGAATACTTCTGTTGGGGCTCATCACACAAGTCCATCTGTTATTCTTTCCCAAAGCTCTTCAAAGTTTCTTCAACACTCTTCAACTCCACAACAGAAAACTCTGTAAGTTTCATTTTAATAAATATTTAGATAATTTCATAAGATCATTTTATACATGATAGTTTTATTTAAAAAAAAATTAGACAAGAATAAGAATAATAATTTATTGGTGCAGTGGGGGATGGAAATAAGGAGATGAAAGACGGACTGGAAAAATTCACCCTCCTCATGACCCTTGTTTTGATTGTGGACTTTGTCTTTGCTGGTCTTATGGTCACTTGGATGGTGGAATACAAGTTCTCATTCCTAAAATTCTACAACTCGGGGAGTTCACTGGGAAGTTGGATAGTGGGGGTATTCTTTCAGTATCTGCTCACCATAGTTACCATCTCCATCCTCGCCTACGCCTACACACTACTCCTCCACATCAATGCAAGCACTCATTGGCTCAAATCACTCTGGTACAAACAGACATACATACATGAGCCATCATTGACAATGAATTAATTACATTAATTAATTCCAACATAACAGGTGTATCCGTGGAGATGGCAAAGGAAGTGACCTGAAGAGTGTTCGTTTGCAATTTCGTGCCATTCAGATCCTCCATCAATTCTTCACTGAAGTCATAAGCACACTCGCCGCCCTTGGCGTCTGCATTGGAACCGTCATCATCATTGGCTCATTCTACATATGCGTCAAGTACTCACTGAATTTGAATCCTCTCTTCCTCCTCGTCCTCACTTCAGCAGGGATCGTAGGCATTTCCTTTTACAAAGTACAATTTCAACTCGCAAATACAATGACAGAAAATTCGATTGAGTACAAAAGGTCATACTATCGAAATTGTGAACTGTTGTCGACAGCAGATGTTCGATTTTTGAAGTCTTGTCCACCTCTCCTCGTCAAAGGGGCTGGGTTCCTGACGTTCTCAACGGAGTCATTCAAGGGGTTGGTAGGGGACTTCATCATTCAGTCCGTCATCAATCTACTCCTCACTTTTTAAACCAACAACCAAGTAGTATTCCCTATGGCCCCGATGGTCATAACATACAAGTAGACATACGAGTATTAGTTAGGAACCACCCTGTATGTGTAATTAAGTTCATGGTAGAATAAGTGTTAGGTACCTCGGCATCTGGATTCAGCATTTTTTGCGGGTATATTCAGTAATGTAATGATTAGTTGTATTGTTTTTTATGTAATAAGATGAGAGTCGTGCAAGTCCATGTGCTAGGTTTAGTGTGTTTAGTGAGCTTGAATGGGCTTTACATATGACCATATATATAATAAATCCATCTGGTACTCACCCGGGAGGTTAACTCCACTGGACGCATATGAAACGGGTAGCTTCTTGTACCGGTTGTTAATCATGTATCAAAGTAAATGAGTTTCCTTCCCTAAATAAATACGACTTTTCCATAGCGAAATTGTCATAAAATTCGGCCTCACTTGTTTGAATTAGTTCTACGTTAATAACTACCAAACTCCGGTGATCGTTATCACTAGCCCGGCGGATCAACAGGAATAGTTGAACCGTCACAATTCGTAATATGTTGAACCCTCCGATCCAGCCGAATCAGAGTAAATTCCGATTTCGGATTATTCGAAATCCGGATTCTCAAACTTGAAAACCGGATTTTTCCGAATAATTTGGCCGATAAGACTGCATATGTTGACCAACAATTTTGACGAAATTTAAATTTACACTCAATCACTCAACACGCATACCCCAGTCTACATGGAGTGGGCAAAATCCCCCAAGCTACACGTGTACAAATTTTATTTTTGGTACTTCTTAGATTTGAAGATTTTCACGAAAACTTCAAAGGGACCCTACGAAACTTGTTTTTTATGTGTTAAATGCCTTAAGGATTTTGGCATTTCGATTTCGATAAAATTCGAAAATTGTATAACCTTCTTGTTCAACCGTCACGTGCACGAGCGCGTGCGACTTCAACCCTCAACGGGTTAGATAGAATGGGAGGCCAATTCCCCGGTCAAACTAATCTGGACATGCAATCTCATTCGGTGAAAATTACATTTATAAGGTAAAGTCATTACATGTATACCGACATGACAACCAGAACCGTCATGCCTATTTCTTTCTGCTCCCCGCGCGGGCATGCCCTGGTCATCAATCAATAGAATTGTGTCGACACAAATCTAACGATTAGTGCCCACCAGAGGTCACGAAATGTCATCCCACGTACTATTTAATGTGGTGTGGAAGGAACAAATATGTCGGCTCTATATGGGTGTATTATTATTCAGATGGCTATATATCGATTGTTCGATCGTAATTTCATGCGCTTCAAAGTTCAAGATTCAAGGTTCTTTTATTAACATTAAAGTGCAACATTCCCTAAAACAATAAGAACTTGTCTCAACTGATTCATCATTAGATGTCACAGATTGATTCGCAAAATATTTACGATACGAAATCTATCACCACGGTTACTGCAGACGAGATAATATACGCAGACAATAAAATAATTACTAATTAGAGTCAAATGAAATTGACACCCATTATTTTAAAGAGGAGAAATATTTTACATATATTTTACAAAACTTTAAAGACCATACAGAAGTGAAGAACGTCAAGAATAAACTTATGCATTAATTCACACGAAAGTACAAGAGAACAAATGAAGAGGGAGACACTGTATATTTGAAATATCGAGAGTACCTTCCCAGCCAACCCTCCGTGGTTGTTTTTCTTCAAATAAACTGCGTTCCAATCAGAGACGAAGCTAGCACTCTTGCGCCCTGGTGCAAAATCGGATTTTGCGCCCCAGCAAGCCAATTTTTGCTGAAGTCATGTTTAGTAAAAGCAGTACTTCCCTACTCAAACTCAAATTTTTGGTCATTTTATTAACAATGATTTAAAATGGTTATGCTTTTGTTTGTCGGATTTTGATTTGAACTAACGCTTCCGGAACTAATCAGAGAATTGGTTCGGTGGAACACAATTCGTTTTCGTAGTCTAACGAGAAGCAAAATCAAATGACAGGTGGTGTTCTGTGTAGGACTGCATTCTTGAAAATTTAAAAAACGGAACGTCAAATAAAAATCTCATTTTGCCTACAAGCAAATCATGTCTGCTCCAATGATCTTAATTCACACAATACTTGTTGAAATAATTCTCGGTAAGCACAATTTCTTGGATAGACGTTCAGCGAAGCGCAGAATTGTTTTTCACTATCCTGGGAAAAATACAAAGAGTTATCAATTCGGTTGTATTTCCTGCATCCTGGCTCTAACAAGCTGAAATTGCTAGACGGCCCGAAGGGCCGAAATTTTTTTAACTTTGATAGCTTAAAAGTAGACAATTCGTATTCTTTGGTCATTGTTTTTCGTAGAAGTAATGTACGATTACTATTCTAAATTTGATTAATATTATATACCAATATGATATAATTACACTTGAAGGCCACCAATTCTGCGCCCCAAAAATCTTGCGCCCTGGTGCGGCGCACCACCTGGCACCATGCTTGCTTCGTCTCTGGGTTTATTGCAAGTTAAGTGGAAGTGAATGAGACCATTAAATTCACTCTGGTACTACTTCACTGGTTGGTGCATGCAAGGTATTTGGCTGGTATGAAGTTCTGTGCTCTGTGTTCTTTGTCACCTTGATTTGATAAACCATGCCAAAGTATTACGAGACGCGAACGCGACACGTACAATAATAATGTAAATTGCAAGGACATTTGATACGGCACGATTTTGCATATGCTGTCACACTGGTTTATGTACAATATCCATAATTTTATGCTTTGAAAAATTAAATTTTGTTTACGAACGAGAGAGCGGCTTAAATTTAATTTATTTACAAAGGAAAACGGTCGGGCTTTTGTTGGACCTTTTCTTCTTACAGTTCTCTTTATTTAATTGGGGACGAGGCGACCACGGCGATATGACAAAATGTATGAAATTCACACGTGTAAAATAATATGTGTAAACTACAACGTAAACATTTAAAGAGGATTAGAATTTTAGAGTTTTTATTGTCAAACTGAATATTTATTTTAAGGTAGTGAAAAAACCCACTTGTAAATGTAAACCCACGTAATCTAAATAAAGTAAAATTTGAATTTCAGCTAAGTTAATAAAATTGGATAATGCGATACAGAACAATTCTAGTTGAACTCAGAAATGTACCACATTGAGACAAAATCCATTTATGTGTGTTATATTGGAAGAATCTCTTTGCCGGGTTTTACGTTTACGACTTAAATTCACATTAGCAGCACTTACATATCTATCTGTGCCCTCCACACCAGTGTGGATCGATAAAATCAGAGTGCTGAGTTATCGATTTTAGATTAGGAGAAATGTAATTGTGATGATAATACACGTACTACACTTACATGTACAGTGTTCAAGGTGTGGGGCATATCCGTTTGACCGACCAGGCCACCCTGTCCATTTTACTACAATCTCTCCTAGAAATCCGCAATGATATTTGATTTCGCATTGACATCATAATCAATGAGGTTTTGTTGAGAATAATACTCACTCAAGAGTAATATCAGATGTTATAAACATTTTCAATCGTAATTTTTTTCTAGGACGTTGTTAGTGCAAGTGCTTATGAACTACCCTGTTCGTTCATAAAGAATCAATTGAATTGCAGAAACACATTACCGTATACATACGGGAGATTTTCTGACAGATGCATTTTGATATTTATTTTGTTCCGTTAGGCCAGTTAAATTATTTCAGCACAAAAACTACTAAACAACATCCCTATATTTTGGTCACTATTATTAACCATTCAAACATTGACATCAGCCCTCGGACAGCCATCTATTTTGGCACATAATGTGCTGGCTTTTCAATTGTTCAGAAAATGTACCCCCTAGTACGAGGTAATTTTGTAAACCGTGATTATGAAGATTTCAAATTTTAGGCGACATTAAAAATAATTCTTTCATGGATGAGAGTGGCCAAACCGAGTTTGCTCCTAATACTTGGGGTACCTTCATTAGACCCTGATTATGCGACTTGGAAATCAAGCCAATTTTACACAAAAAAATACACAGAATGCAAAATAGTTAACTTCTGTTTGATCGGACGTGGATTATGAATATGACGAAGGAAAAGATGTATTGAAATTTTGCTACTTTATGGCCAAAGGGCATTCAATTTTTAACCGTACAAGTATAACTCGACGGGAAAAAAATAAGAATTTTGAATGGAAGGAAGAACATAAAAGTAATTTTGCAACATTCGAAACTTTAGTCGAAACGCGAAATAAATAGAGATTACCGGCGAATATCCTTTAGATAGGGCATAATGTCTGGAGTTTTATTGGCACTGGACTTTTTCTTTTAATGCTGTTGCTGTTGACCGGGCTGACCGAATGGATGTTGTCCTTGAACACATCCAATTGGTTCCATGAAAAATGTTTTAATCTTTAGATGCCGATTTGGGGTAGCCAGACTGTTGCTGCCGCCGAGAGATGAGACAGTAGGAGAGTAGTCATAATCTCACAAGCAGGTAGTGCGGGGTTAGGGAATTTAATCCTTCCTCCGACCTGCACAAATCCAAATGAACTCTATTCTTTATTCCTATATTTGGTTTAAGATGTGGGCCAAAGTTTAACCCACATTTGAAAAAAGGTAAATGAAAAAAGGGCTGTCCCTTTTTGTGTTCCAGGCGGTCAAGGCCAATGAAACGACCACTTACGATCTACACGATGTAAAATTAAACTGAAAAAAGAGAATGTAAAGTTCAAGGGCCATTCTCTTAATATACGACGGGAAACAAGCAGTAAAACTTAAGAGAAAAAGATTCAAGTTCAAGGGACTTGTGGGACTTGGCGCAGGTAAAGTAGATTCTGCTACCTCGGAAAAGTATAAAAGTCTCTAACGCAAATGGAATAAAATCCATTTCAGTTTTTAATTTTATGTCTCCGAGAAAAGTTTTTTTCTTGTAATATTTTTTTCTATTTAATTTGTTTGAATATTTTTTTCGATTGTTTTTTTTATATAGCCGGCTGGCGTGTTGCATTAAATTTCCATTATTGGCTACGACAACTTCACGACATAAGAAGTTTTTACAAAAACTCTGAAATTATTATCTGAAATTATTGAAACAAAAGTGTTGAAATTTAAAACTCCGAAAAGAAAATTAATAAAAAATGCTGTGTTTTAAAATATATTTATTACTGTCAACAATGGTTGTGATGGGGACAAGCGGGCCGATTGATGATACTACGGGTAAAGTGAAGTTTACATTTTTTTTACGTAAATCTAAGGTGATGTTGGTTTTCATAATGCAGTCACGTATTAGTACAAACAAGTGTGTTTTACTCTTTCCATTAGTAAAGTAAGCGAGAAGGCCTTTTTGAGCAGAGCATCATAGGGCCAATTAGCTTTATGAAATTCACTTGTGTTATTCACTATGTAATATAAATACAAGTTCTTTGGTGTCATAAAATTAGATTTAGTTTTTTTTTACTTTTTCGGTTTATATGGTTTTGAAATGGGGGGGGGTTAATACACTTTGGAAGGCTTGAATCTGAACTTTCGTCTTTCCAACTGGCAATAATTCACTTTATTCATAGCATCTTTGAAAATGTTCAAATTAATTCAAATTCCTGAACCCCCAAATTTTTTACTTATCATTCTACACCATAAAAATCCACAGATCCAAAAATCTAGACAAAAATGGGCGACATTGAGGACACTCATTTTGAGGCCGCTGACTCTAAAGCATGTGACCTGTCCCCCCAGCAATGCCCTGCACTGCGTAAAGATGGATTCGTTATGATTAAAGCGAGGCCGTGCAAGATCCTCGACATGAGTACTGGTGAGTGAATTTTTGGAAAATTTTGGGAAATTGGGGATTTTTTGGGAAAAGTTTTATGCCCCGTTCGGTGCAGTCGCGGGGGGCCGTTCAGTGACCCGTTGCCCCCCGCTTGGATTAAGCGCCGCCCGTATTTTACAAGTTTTTTTGAGAAATTGACGTTCAAATCTTGAAATTTTTTTGAAACTTGGGTTTTTCATTTTTTGTAAAATTTTGAGACTTTGAAAAAAAAATTTTGATCAAATTATTTTGAAAGCGCCGATACTCTTTTTTTCTCCAGGAAGCGAGGCCGAGTCCATCTCGTTGGGCTGGACCTTTTTACTGGAAAACAATATGAGGACATTTGTCCGTCCACTCAAAATATCGACGTACCGTTTGTGAAGACGAAAGACTACATGTTGACCGACATTTCGGATGATAGGTAAAGTGGTTTTTTGGAAACTTTAAATTTAATTTTTTTTTTTGAAATTTTTCCGAAATTTTGAAAATTATTTTTGAAATTATTTTCTATAGCTACCTAACCCTCATGGATGACACGTCTGGTGTCCTACGTGAGGATTTGAAGATTCCAGATGGTGAGCTTGGACGGGAGGTAAATGATACTTTTGAAGAAAAAAAAATTTTTGAACTTTTTTTCAAATTTCTTTTTTTCCAAAAACTCCAGCTCAGGGCAGAGTTCGACAACGGGCGTGAGATCCTGTGCACGGTGCTCAAGGCATGCGGTGAAGAGGCCGTGATTGCCATTAAGTTTAAAACGGCTCTGAAGAAATAAGGGGGGCAAAGGAGGAATTGGGGCGATGGCCCCTCCCCCACGGGGGGGCTACCTTTGTGCAAGAGCAGCCTAGCCAACGCCCTCTACAGAATTTAAAATAAAATTTGAATTGAAAAAAATGAATTCCAATAAGAAAAAATTGTATATAAAAAAAACTTTTGCTACGATGAAATGGATTAAAAAAAAATTGTCTGAAAATTTGGGATTATATGTTTATTTGAGAAATTGATTGATGCATCGGTCTCGCTCTCGCCGGCCCAGGGTTCAAATGCAAATTGGCGACCAAAGCGAGAGCCCACATGTCTTCTTATTTCTTGCAATATACAATACAGTTAACCAAATGTAACTTAAATAACTTATTTATTTGTTTGAAATTCCAAGGAGAAAGCAAAAAAAGATTGAGAGAAGATTTCATGAGACAATTAATGAGAATTTTCACGGGACTGAGCAGATGCAATGTTTCTAATTAACTGTGGGAGTGGGACTCTTGATTAGAAATGATTGGAAATCATTCTACTCTGCTAAACTTAATTAACTTCAGCTTTGAGCATTATCAACTACTTGACCCAGATATTGGGTCATTCGGATTTATTTCTCCTAAATGAAGAATCACAAGTTTAATCAAAAATAGTAGGACTGTGTGTGTGTGTGTGTGTGTGTGTGTGTGTGTGTGTATCGCCAATCGCCACGTACGTGCTTGTCTGCCTGCTACTTGGGGAACATCCATTACATTTAGGCCTTAAATATGCCACATGGAAATCAATCCAATTTTTCACAAAGAAAGCACACCGAGCGTAAAATTGTTAACTTCTGGTTGACCGGGCGGGGATTATGAATATGACGAAGGAAAAAAAGCGGCAAAAAAAAAACAAGCATACTTTTGGACCATCGGACTGAAGACAAGCCATGTAGCCATAGCATAGAACGCCGTTTGCCTTTCTATTAACCATGATGTTTTGACGCAAGTGCTTTTACCGATGTTTTTCTATTTTAAGGATCAAATGCTGAAAAATTACTTTATTTCATGTTTGAAAGTAGTCCGATTCGTGCTACCACCCAGGTATGAGACAATAGGTGAATAATCAATCGCAAACGAGCAGGGGCGGGGTTAGGGAATGGAGACATACTATGTAAGACCTGTCCAAAAATACAATGACATGTCGAAAAAAAAATGCCAAAAAATTATGTTCGAAATTTGTTCAGAAAATGTCAAAACGCGGTTTTTTGCAAAAAGTTAAAGCGGCACAGATTTACCAACAGCGCACTCATCCAAAAGTGTTGGACCTTAATCGAAGCGCAGTGTAACATTGTTAAATAAATGACAAAGTTTTTGATATTATTCAGAAAGCGTTGCATGATAGATGTAAAAGAAGTCGATTGAGGAATGGCAAAGTACCAGTGAAAGGTGTTGGAGAAAATAATTTCTCCATTGGAATGCCAGACATTTTTTAACCGATCGACTAGTGTAAGCACTAGATAATTGGTTTCTCTATTTCGCATAAACATTACAAGACGGCAGATTAATGGGTAAAAAATCTAGAACATGAAATGTGGCTGACACATTCTTTTAGGCTCAGTCCTTATTTAGGTGGTAGGCTATTAGTTTAATTTTGATCTTTCACAATACATTGTAGCAATTTAAAATATAAAATTAACTGTACAAACCATATGTAATTTGCCGACAAAGCAATTCCTAGGAATAATATACTAATGGCACTCTTTGAATC
>JAQIXO010001519.1:0-12143 GCA_034700305.1 Protaphorura armata | reverse complement strand
GGACAAGACACAAATCATATTAAATCATAAATTGAATGAATCAAAACCAAGATAAATGATCAAAAGTTCTTGAACATCGTGGGTCGGTTGAAAATACAAATAAAAGTTAAGTAAAATCCAAAAAGAAAAGTTAATGTGCAAAATTATTCTGTTGAAATTTTGGGACCAAATCATTTAGGTCAAATGAAACCGAAAAAACTATCATTTATTTACGCAGGATGATCTGTGAGATTGAATTTGACAATTGGAACAAATTAATTATACTATTCCATACAATACCATTCCTTTATTTGGAATCTGTCACTTTGTCCTTGATCGAGTTTAGCTAATGTGTAATGTGTATTAGAATTTCAGTTGTTGTATTAGCTATCGTTGTAAAGTGGTTCACCATCATAGAGGAAAATATCTGGTAATTTAGTTTAGTGTTCACAAGATATCTTCTATGTATCTTGGTGTTCAGTAGAAGATTTTCGATGGGCTCACCATAAGGGCTGGCTGTGTAATTCACAAACGACCCATCTCAACCTTTCTACCTGCTCATTTCGAACACATCTTTTATTCTGAACACTCACGTCTTTTATTGCCCTATTTCTGCAAAAGTTCAGATTCTCCCAAAAATCAATTACGTTTACCGTTTACGATATATAAAAATTACCGTTTCGTTGGATAGAACAAGCTATCAGACGACCAATTGAAAACATCCAGTTACCCCTTTGTTCGGCTTTGTTACCAAAATTCGGGCACAGAGTTTCTAGTGAGGTTGAGGTACGAATTCACAATTTTTTATTATATACAGGGTGGGCCGTAAGTATCTGCCACACTTTGATTGGATGCTGTCGGTCAACCGGTTATCGGATTCACATGCGGTTTGATTCCCCTGATAGCCCCTACGATTTAAAACATGATAGACATCTCACCTTACCGGGACACCCCACTAATTAATTACAATCGGATTAATTAACCCAAAAAATGGATTTTGTTGGGATAGCATGGGCTCATTTCCATGTGGGTAATCGAGAACCGAAAGCTCACAATGGACCTATGTTTACTGTAACACTCGGATCGACCTTACACTTGGTGTGGTGGTCAACCTGACCTTGGCAATGACTAATATCAATATCCTGTCGGCAGTCCTCCAGATGCGCAGCGCGTAAGTGTCCGCCCGTGCCTCAAAACTCCCAATTGCAACATTACGGGTAGCATGGCGAAAACCCTTTTTCCTTACGGAAGTCAACATTACGTGTCTTATGGCAGTTAACATTACAATAGTGGAGAGCATACGAAACCCATACCCAAAACCTCTCCATCGTCAATCATCACTCAATGAATTTCAAAAGGAATTTTCGGTTTTGATTTTTGGGAGCCGCTACTAATTTTTTAACCAAAAATTTCAAATTAATTTTACCTCCTACAACTTTTTGAATTGTTTTGAAAAATTTTATGAGGAATTTTTCTTGAGAAAAAAAATTTCAAAATTTCCAAAAAAAAAAATAATCTTCCATTTCCGAAAAAAAAATTCAAAATTTCCGTTAAAAAAATCAAAATTTTGATATTTTTTTTGGAATTTTTGAATTTTTTTTTACAATTTCGCAAATTTTTTTTAGCAACTCGAAAAGTTGTAGGGGGTAAAATTAAATTGAAATTTTTGGCTAAAAAATTAGTCTGGGCTTTGGACGCTGTTCCAGATTACACACAACGAAATGAGCCCATGCTATCCCAGCAAAATCCATTTTTTAAGTTAATTAATCCGATTATACTTAATTAGTGAAAGGTAGTGCTAAGGTGAGATGCCTATCATGTTTTAAATCGCAGGGGCTATCAGGGGAAACAAACCGCATGTCAATCCGATAACCGGTTGACCGACAGCATCCAATCAAAGTGTGGCAGATACATACGGCCCACCCTGTATTTGAGCCTATCGATTTGATTGATAACAGATTGAATTTTACAATTGGCACAAGTTATACTATTCCATACAATACGTTTCCCTTATTTGGAATCTGTCACGTTGTCCTTGATCGACTTTATTATATGTATTTTGCAAATATTGGAATTTCAGTTGTATTAGCAGTGTAAAGTGGCTCACCATCATAGACGTCACAGAACAAAATATCTGGGGGTCTCGTTTAGGTGTCTAGTGTCGAGTAATAGATTTTCTATGCACTCACCGTAAGCATAATTCATAAACGACCTCTCTTAACCCTTCTACCCGCTAATTTTGAACACATGTCTTTTATTGGTTTCTTTCTTTCTGCAGATTCAGATTCTCCCAAAATTCAATTACGTTTACGTTATAAAAATTACGGTTTGGATAGAACAAGTTATCAGACGACCAATTCAAAACATCTAGTTACACGTTTCTTCGGCTTTGTTACCAAACTTGGGACAGAGTTTCTCATGAGGTTAATGTAAGGTATGAATTTACAATTTTTTATTTTATCTATTTAATTCAATTTAATTCTTATTTAATTAGTTTTTGTATGTATTTCGTAAAACAGGAAAATGTGAATTATTGTGATTGTGATGTTTAGTCATTTATGATTACCAAAAACTGATTCATTGTAAACTAGGTCAACCTGATTAATTCAAGGTCAATGGTTAAGGACACGTAATTGAAAGATTTGGATTGGATTGGAGAGTTATTGTTCGAGTCATTGTACCTCTGTCCAACAACAACCGTAACCTCTGACTTTCAAGATATTGGAATGGAAGGGAAAGGAAACTGAAGAATCCAAATCCGGAATTGTATCATCAATAATTGGTTCATGGTTCATCTTACTCAACCGTAAGTCCCCAATTGACGCTGACTAAAATATTTATAATTTAATTTAAAAATGAAGGGAAAAATTAATTGAGAGTACATGGAAATAAACGGACTTTGTATCGTATGACAATTTATTTGTATTCTTTTTATATTCTAGCTTGCTGGACTTCCCGTATTGAACTGATTGGAAACTTCATCTAAATACACAGTTGAGATTTCGACTCCAGTAACAAGAAACTTGAAATCAGGCCAGGTGGTCAGGCAAGAACGAGAGGGTTAAGCCAAAACGACAGATTCTCCAAAACTCAATTCAAAATCAAAACAGCACTGGATTATTCCAAGACATACTTCGGAAGATTTGAAGAAAGAAAAAAAAACTGACTACAAGATGGATTTGAACACTCAGAATGGAACTACACCAGACAACAGCAGAACTCAGAAAGACGAGAAGCCTCACCATTGTAAAATATGTCCTAAGAAATTTTCTCAATTATCGCATTTAAAACAACACACTTTCACTCACACAGGGGAAAAGCCCTACACATGCTCACACTGCTCAAAATCATTCGCTCTTTCCATCAATTTAGTGACACACAGTAGAATTCATACAGGAGAGAAACCGTACGTATGCCATATATGCTCCAGATCATTCACTGCCTCAGATGCCTTAACGAAACACCTTCGAACACACACAGGAGAGAGACCACATGTTTGCCATGTCTGCTCATTGGGATTTACTCAATTGGGTAATCTTCACACACATCTGCGAACTCACACAGGTGAGAAACCATTCAAATGTACAAATTGCCAGGAATCGTTCACTCATTACGCTCGTTTAGTAAGACACACTAGAACTCATAGTGTCGAGAAACCATTCCAATGCAAAGAGTGTGGGAAAGCTTTTTTGAGTTCACGAGGGTTGACTAGACACTCAAGAATTCACACAGGGGAGGAACCCTACAAGTGTTCTCACTGCACGAAATCTTTTAGAGATTCTGGTTCGTTATTAAAGCACACTGAAATTCACACTAGCGAGAAGCCGCACAATTGCAAAGTCTGTGGGAAAACATTTTCACATTCTGGAACATTGAAGCGACATGTACGCTCTCACACAGGGGAGAATGTGTATCCATGCTCATTCTGCTCCAAATCATTCGATATCCGTGGTAATTTATTGACGCACACCAGAATTCATACAGGAGAAAAACCATTCCAATGTTCACACTGCACAAAATCTTTTAGTGATCCGAGTGCTTTAGCCGCACACCTGAGAATTCATACAGGAGAAAAACCATTCATTTGTAAAATGTGTGACAAGAAGTTTACCTCGTCTTCAAATTTAACGAGGCACATTAAAATTCACACCGGAGAGAAACCCTACAGGTGTACACACTGTGGCAAATCCTATAGTGATTCTAGTAATTTTACGCAACACTTAAAAACCCACCGTTGAGTTTAAGTCATGCTATTCTGAAGTGTGTTTGACAACATACAAATACAAATACAATTCTTCATCCTCTTGAAAACTTAACACAATAGAGGTCTATGTACAAGTGCAGGACAGGAAGGTCTAATTTATTGTAATATATGTAATTTAGTTTAAGAAAATAGTTCTTTGAAGAAAATCAGTTACACAATTTAACAAGTCATCATTTGATTTATTAGTTAGTGTTTCTGTTTAGTATTTATGGAATAATATGTACCATATTTATTTGACGAATTTAATTTTGATGACACTCACATGTTTACAATAAATAGTTATAGATGGGTAGGTTGATTCAGTTTTTATAGTTTGAGGACCAGGGAGGCCTCGAATAGCGTAATGCATCGCAGCTAAATGCCTTAATTGCGGTACACCGCTCCGCTTGCTCCGAAACGAATTAATGAATCACGAATTCATTAATTAATGGTTCAATTTCTATTCTACTAATTAATTCAGTAACATAAAGTAAAGTTGGGTAATTGAAGTATGCATTTAACTCGTCTGGCCCGTCGAATTAGATGACTAATTGAAATGTAATGGAATTGAAACCGCTGCTGCGAATAAATAGCCAACCAATTAAGGATTAACAAAGACATACGTACAATATCAAAATCATAATTAAGTGTATGGAATGGATGGACGATGTTTATTTAATTAGTACCAATCAATTGAGCACATCATCGGTTGGAACATCGAATTAAAGAAATATGCAATTACATGCTATATGCAATATAACAATATAAGGGGACTAGGACAATAAGAAGTCCGCCCAGAAATTAAAAAAAGTGGGCCCATTGATTCATATGTTATTCGCATGTAATGCTTCGATCTTCGGTTTAAACAGAGAAAATCTTAACATTGGATTACCTGTATACATGCTTTGTAATTTTTCTAAGAGATTTTCTTATAAGTATGTATCATAATATGTGTCCAATTAGCTTCACAATTGAGTTTATTTAAAGAACAACAAATGTCTTTCACTTTTGACCCGCTGGCCATAATAATTGCTGACATACATAACATACATGATATAAAAATAAAATAGAAATCAAAAATAATTCTCAATATTATTTTCTTTCTATTTTCATTCGTCATTCAATGACGAACTTTCAAATCGTAAGTCGTAAGTCGTAAGTCGTAACAGGCACGTGTGGTTTGATGTCCTTGAGTACAAAGAGAAAAACATGTACTTGCATGGTTGTTCATCGTACTCGATTCGATACTCGTGTATGGTTTTATGATCCTTTGTTTTTTCTGCAATACTTTCTAAATCTATCTCATGTCCAGCATTTAGCATTCGTATTGTATTAGGGAGTTTGGGATTTTCAACACGTAAAACGCACATATCGTATTCCTATGGTTGATTTACAAAAATATAAATAGAAATTACGTCAAATATTTATTACGTCAAAATTCGAAATCTTGACGGGAAACGGCATTTTCATCAAATTATTCTTGTCTTACGATAAAACTATAGGACATAAAATACGTCCAAATCCCAAACTCTCTAATAAATACCACTCATACTTCCCTTCCCTGACGTCGTAGATTAGAAACTTCTATTTATTTTCGTCATTCATTTCGATTTAATGGTTAGCTCGTAAAAATCGGGAGAGAGTTTCATGCAGTTTATCCTTACCATTCAGGCTCAGGCTCAGGCTGTTCAGTTAGTCAAACTCAAACCTAAAACTTTCTAATCAGTACGTCTCCATCCACTTCTGACTCAACATCTTCACTCTTGGGCTCAAAAGTAGTTCAGTTCTAGCTCTCCTTCCAAAATGAAAGTTACAATTTTGGCTTGTTTTCTCATCTCTGTCCTTACTGGAGCTTACAATCCTGACCCAGGTGAGTTTTTGGGAGTATAGTCCGAGGGTATCCATTCCCGATATGCAGAATAACGCTCAATATGTTCAATTTTTATTTTTTCATTGTAGTGAGTGCTGGACGAGATTACTATGATGACTATTCTTCATCTCCTGCTGATGGTGAGCAGTTTTCCAGCAGTGTCCAAGCTGGTGCTGGTGGGATAGGCTGCGATGAACGGGACTCAAGAGAACGCTTCATTAGAACGTAAGGATAAGATTTGAATTGCGCGCCATATGGTACTAAATACTCAAGGTCTAAATACTCCATTTTGGTTTGATAGGTTTTTGAAACGCCATTGTCAAGATGCTGAAGGATTCTATGAGTTGTGTCGTGAGTGTGTTGCAGTGGCTTGTCTCCAATACATGGCTCGTACGTCATTAACTAATTAATTATTTATAACTGTATTAAATATGAATATGACTAATATTTTGTTTACGCACTCGCACGCCCTCTATACAGTTCCAACCCAAGTCGGAAGATACCAATCCTGTATGCAAGGACACAATCGTTGTTGTACTAAACCTGGAGTGAGTCCAAGGAACGTTGCTGGAGCCACTTCGTGCTACGCGACCGGATGGATCTCAGAGGTTGGATTTGGTCAAATCAGTGTGATTAGAACTTTGTTGGGAGGTCAACACGGGGATGCCCCAAGGTCATTCAGAGGACGTCTTCATGGAAGGAAGGAGAGACAAATGGACTATGACTAAGGAAGGATTGAAACCCAGTAGTGGAGTGCACGCGGACTATCTCAGCCTACAGCAGCCGAGCCTTACAACAAAAAACACTCTCAAACAATTAATACAATTTCATTCGAATTAATTAATTAATACACACTAAATTTTTTGACATTTAAACTTTACTCTGTTAACATTTGATTGGACAATAAAACTATATAACTGTGATTTGGTAAGGTGTGTTTCTACTGATTTTAATTGATATTGCATATAGTCAGAAGGTCAGGAGGTCAAGGGCATTTTTAAAAGATACGAATTATGATTACCGTAAATGACCGATTACTCGCCTGGGTTCGAAGAAACGCTGGGTCAAAGGGGTCATTTTTTAATTAATAGCCCGGGCGATTAATCGGTCATTTACGGTAGTTCAACAACTTAAGGTTTATTCAGTTTGGGGTAAGTTGAGAAAATATTTTCATTAGGAAATTGGAATAGGCGGGAATTGTTTATTTTTTTGAATACCGGGATTTGAATTTTTACATCTCGTCTGAACGGAACAGTTTTCTACGACGATAAAATTCTCTAAGAACAAGAACGATAGAAAAATACATACAATACTGTGGGCGGAGGAGGTCAAGGTCAAAGTGACCATGGACATGATGGACGTGGAGGACGAAGAGAGTTTCAAGGACATGGATGGTCATTTATTTGAGGTCAGACTCCCGAACGGCTCCATGGACTCTGTCGTCTTCACATTCATCAATCTTGACATGGAAGAGCAAAAAGGTCAAGGTCAAATTCAGGAACAAAAACAACTCAACAAACTACGGAAATTAATTCATGTAAGAAAGATATTTTAATTTTAGTTGTATAGTTGTATTTAAAAATTAAAAAAAGATACGTTTTAATTAATCAATATAAAAGAATTAAAAATAGAATACACGTTAATAGACAAATGGTCGTTAATTAAATCATGTTTCTTTTTACATTGCATTTTTTTCCAGGTAAGCGGAGGAGTTGAACTGTTAGAATTCGTTGAGAATTACGGATATGAAATTCCTATCCTCGTCATTCCATCCTATGAAGAAAGAGTGGATCTGGAAGTTTGGAAAACAAAGGTTGGAGAAAAACTCAATCAAAGGCAAAGGATGAAAATATATGAAGATGTTTTCAGTTCAGATTTTATAATGGAGAGCATTGAACACAAAACTAGGCTTGATTTGAACGAATACAGGTAAATAAAATTAAAAAAAAATCACAAATCAAATTTTAATTTTTTACAATTCTTGGAATTCATGATCAATTGAGAATTGACATTGATTTTTTTAAATTTTTAATATTTTTTTAAACATTTCAGGATTGGAAACTCAAATTTTGAGAATTATGATGCAAACGATGTGATGAACATCAAAGTAAAATGGTCGGAGCTCAAACTCAAAAGCAGTAAGTCTTCAGGAAATTTTCAAATTTTCAGTTTTGTAAATGACGTAATTTTTGAGAAATAAATATAAAAAAATATTTTTTCTTCTAGATATTGCCAATTCTTCTCTACGCATTGTTCTATCACCGAAACGGAAAAGAATCCAAAGTCAAGGTCAAGTTATTGGAGCTGAATCCGGAACAGGAATTGAACGAGCAGTCAATCCTAATCCTTCAACTCCACAAATACAAAATTTTCCAAGTAATTCCAAATTCCGACCCATTCAGATTCAGACCAGGAATTCTAATTCTGTCCTTGGGCAATCAGTGGAAAATGAAAATAATGAAGATTTGGGAATTTCACGTTCCACTACTTCCTGGAGTGCTAAGAAGAAGAACAATCCAGTTTCAGTTTCCAAAGAAATTCAAGTCGTGCCTAGTAGGAAGAGGAGCTCAGAATCTCCTGTTCCATGTTCATCTTCGTCAATGATTTCAAAAGAACCAACAAAACAAATTGTTGGACCTCCAGTCTCTCCAATCCATTCAATTCATTCAATTCATTCTTCTGACTCATCAGAATCAAAATCAGATAGCGACAGTGATATGATTATTTACAGTGATGAAGACGACTTTAAAAATAATCCAAGTTCCTTTAACAAAAAATCCAAATCCAAACATTCGAGTCGAAGTTCGACGAGTGCAAGTGTCAGAAAAGAAAGGACAAATTCAGAGAGCTCAAGTACTAGCACTACTCCTTCGCCTACTCCAAATTCATCTTCATCTGTGGGTGTGCCTCAGAGGAATAAAACACAAGGAATAAAACTTGTCCCGGCTCGTCAGGCTCAAGTCCGAACGTAATAATAATTTTTAATTAGCAAACTTCCCAAAATGTATCTGCAAAATCCATTTTTTTTTATTTTAATATTTTAATATTTTATTTTTTTTATTTTTTTATTTTTTTATTTTTTTTTATTATTTATTTATTTTTTTATTTTTTTTTGGATTAGTGAAAGACGTGGACGGCAACCCGGAACACGACAGACACTGATGACACGTAGAGAAATGCAAACCGTACTGGATCACATTTGCGAAAAAAAATTATTTGGAGATGTGGGTGGGAATGAAGCTTGGAAAAAAATAGAGAAGCGAAAGGTATGTCCGTATTCTGCTCTTGTTCTGTTCAAAAGATTTTGAATTTTAGTTTATTTTGTTTTGGATTGTACTTTTTTTTATTTTTTTTTAGATCGTAGCTAACCGGAGTTGGCACACACTGAAAAATAATTTCTGCCGCACCATTCTCAAAAAGGGCAACTTGGAAACATTTAATGTTTCCAAAGAACATTACAAAATTTTGTGTCGTCTGCGTCGTCCGAAATTGTTGGAAAAATAGGAAGAACTAGGATTTTTTACACGTCAACGTCAGAGTTGTATTTAAAAATCCTGAGTTAATTTATACTCTACTAAAATGTAAGAATAAATTACTAAAATTCCTATTCCTTTCGGCATTTATAAGTTAAATTGACAATATATATATATGGATGGACTATATACTACTAGTAGTGTTGGAGCCTGGGAGTAATAAAAATTGCATTCTTACTTTGTCTACAATTTTGTTTCGCCTGCCACTAAATTATTTTCAAGTAGAAAGAGAAAGAACAGAAGCTAACATTTTTCGTAAAAGGGTGAAATTAGAAACAGGAACGAAAAAACTTAGAGATTCTCGTCCCAAGAAATAAGAGTTCATTTTTGTCATTTCTGTGTGTGTGCAAATTAACAGACAGACAGTTGTTCCATTTGTAAGGCTGAAAATTAAAAATTACTCAAGAGGTCAGAGGTGAAATTGACAGAAGGGAGTAAAGAAAATACTCAGAGATTCTCATCAGAAGAACGTCTCAACTTGCCCCATTCATAGTGGGCTCCATTCCTTCCTTTCATTTCATTGAATTAGTGCGACCAAATTCAAATCCCAACTTTCACTTTGACACTCACGGAAAATAAGAAAATAAAAACACACAACACAACAATAATTTATAAATTAAAAATCGAATCCAATTCATAAAATCGGAAGAAGAAAAATTAAAACAAAATTAACTTGATTGACAATTGACCGTCAGATTTTACTCAAGGGAAGAGGTGAGATTAAAATAAATCAATACATAAACTTTCAAATTCATTCATTCAATTTAATTGCAATGTTTTTACTTCCTTCGCTTCCGTCCGTGCGGTTGCGGTTCATTCGTTCATTCCTAAAGACAATTAAATCTAAATGAAGTAATTTTCTTTACAACAATTAGCCAAAAAATGGTATTTTAGCTTTTAACCGGTGACCGGGAATGACAATACATGCAAAGTAAAAGTAAAACGTATACCTAATAAACAATTTTTTTTAATAATTCTATTTACCCATAGACCTGAGCTGGTGTGAGCAGTTTTTCTACTGAATAAACAAAACACATTCGGAGACGAAAATGAGCCAATCGCGAGATCGAGTAATAAATAAAAGTGGATCTGGTGGACAATCGCGTGAAGAAGAATCTGAGGAAGTGCCGTCGAAAAAGAAACGTGCTACAAAATCAGACATTTACAAATACTATGAATTTAATGAAGACACTCAGAGACTCCATTGCAAGCATTGCGAGTAATCATTTAATTTTAATTCAATGTTCTAGTTCTTGTATCGCAAAAGGTATTGACACATTTTATTATTTTTTACAGTTCATCTTACCAGAAAAGTCGTGATGGTTCAACCGGAAGTTTGAGAAAACACATTCGGACAAAGCATGCGGATTTGCATGAAGAAAATGGAAAAGACGTCCAAAATTCTATGCCCACTTGTTTTCAAACTGGAACATTTAACCAAAACCAAACAGAAGTGGAGGTCAGTTCTTTTTTTAGTATAAAATTTTCTTTTTCTAATTTTCAAATTTCGCTCATATTACTTCTGAATTTCTAAATGACTTGGGCGTGTCCTTCATCATCTAATTCAAATCCCCAGAATTTCAACACTGAACCTGTGGAGTGTGAGCGGGAACTGTTGATGGAGAAACTAAACGACATAGATTTAGCAGGATGTCCCTCGTGCATTAATCTCTTCCTCCAACTCGTTCATCACATTCAACTCACCCACTCAACTCTGGACACTCATCACTCCCATGATGACCATCCAATCGACCATGACCTTGACCTTGACCCCATTGTTTTGATTAAAACAGAGCAAGTAAGTAACGATTCAGATGACTTCAGTCTAATAATTACCATAATTTAATTGTATTCGTTAAATTCTATGACTATGACTCTTGCGGCGCGTTTTATTCCACGGTCTCATTTCAAAAATTCGTAACTTACTGGAAAATTGAATAAAATTTTCAAATATCAAAGAAATCTATATTCAAAAGTTGGAACAAATAATATTTTTCAAATTAAAAATTAAATCTGGTTTTTGATTTTTTTTTTGGCTGTTACTGTTTCCAGATTTTTTTTTTGGCCGAATTTGAAGACAAGGAAGAGAATAAGAAATTATTGTAACACTGACACTAACTTATTTGCCTCTTTTTCTCCAGGAAATTTCCGTTGATCATTTTGATGAGGAATTGACTCATGAGGACTGGGCGAATTCTGCAAATTTTGATGATGAGAATGAGAGTCATGCCAATGAAAAGAGTCCAAGACCAGGATCGAGTCGAAATTTGAGGAAAAGAAGGAAAGAGATTCGTTATTCTGAATTCGATCCATTGGAAGACGAAGATGAACTGGAACACAAGCAAAAATACAGAAAGACTCAGATCACTGAGAAACCTCGTAATAACAACAACAAAAGTAAAAAATACATTTGCACTACATGTGGAAGAGTGTGCAGATCGCCAACTCATCTGTCCTCACACGAAACAACTCACACAGGGGAGAGACCTTGGGTATGTAAAGTGTGTGGGAAAGGATT
>JAQIXO010001518.1:0-12143 GCA_034700305.1 Protaphorura armata | reverse complement strand
CATGCAAACTTTTTGCGCTCTCATCACAAATTTGCAAACTCCATGCCCGTAACGTTAAAGGGGGTCGTCCCCTTGTCGCTGCCCTCTACTGAGATGATTGGGTTCAATTTGGTATCAATCTAAACCACTGTTCCTTCCTGTCCTTCAGGTCAAAATAAAGGTTGAGTCTCTCATGGCTTATATACATGATTTCACAAAATTCTCGTAAGAAAGTTAATGATTCTACAAGTACGATGAGTTCCTCGATTAAGGTCCCAAATTCTGAACTTCGATCGTCCATTCGTTTCATTAAATTTTGTTCGTGACTTGAAATCAAATAGGCCACAATCACATTGCCTACAAAAGTAAATGTTGATTATGAAAATCCGGCAGTACTGCCGGAAATACATAATGAATTAATGAATTGACAAAAGAACTACCATTAATTTTGAACTAACTAGAATTAGTAATTATCTGTAGTCTTGGTATTATTAAATTAAAATGGAAGTTAAGATACACTAAAAACACAATTAATAAAAACTTTCACAGGACACGTACAATTACTTATAACTTTAGATTGATTCAACAAATAATATTAAAATTAATTGACAAAATATGAATAACCGACTTGTTCTATATTTTGACTAGCAAAGAGACCACTCAGCCACGACTGACAGTTAAAACATTGCAATCTATGTATGCGATAGCGCGTATATGATCCATTCGTGAAGTGCTAAATGAACTAGCACTATTTATGGATTTTTTGAATCGTTCAGCCCTTTAATCCATCCAATTAAGTAATAAATAGTTTTCGCAGAATTGTGGTGATTGCACACGGATCAAATTATCGGAAAATCAATCCAATTTGTTTTAAATTGTTGCTCCCATTGTAAATAAACTATTTAATGTTATTTTCAATTCCTTTGAATCGGGATATCCTCACTCTCAAGTCTCAAGCAAACCGTTTTTCAGATATAAAACAGCCGAATTAATTGTCAGGTTAGGTCAGTTCATGTTAGCCTTTGAGCAGTAAAACCCGAACAATACAGAAAAATTAGCGCTTGAACTGCTAAGAATTTTACATTTTGCAAAATACCAAATACAGCATCACTTGTAAGCTCATTTCATTCATTCTATTTTCATTGGCCTAGTCCGATCTCTGCGGTGGTATCGTGATATAAAATAATGAAATGGAACCGGCGGCATCTGGAGAAAGCATCTGAATGTTTTGAAATAATTATTTTTCTCAGAGATTGGGTTTGGCCTAAGGAAGAAAAACTCTTCGAGCCAAACTTATGACGAACTACATATATTTACGCAAGTTTTGAGTTATGCAATTGACGTTAGGATTAACACTTTGACACTCGTCAGATTTGACACGTTAATCTTCTACATTCGAATTAAATTAACCTTACACATAAAACCACCCGGTGGAAGTTTTCTACTTGTGAGTGACACAATTCAACTTTCATCAGTACCCCGGTACATTGGAAAGGTCGCTGGAGTACTCTGCTGCTTGTATTTTCTAAATGGTTTTATCCGGGTCAAAGTTTAGAAAGGGATTTCTAATTTCTGAGTTGCCGACGTCAATCCATAAATAAAAGATAACACGATTACGGATTAACATCAATTGATTTCCCCTCAATTCCCTTGCTTACCATTTGTGAAATGTCGTCGGTTGTGGATTATTGGATTTGACATGCTTCAAGATTAGCTAAATAAAATCACACGTTATTTGAAATATGTATGACCTTGCCATCCGGAATAAATACTAATAAATTGTTGGCTGTAGAAATCAGTTGCGCGAGCTCTAATCTGACTTATTACTAGGTAATCGCTTACTCCTTCAACGCTGCATCATGAATTCTAAATTCATTACTGAGGTTTTAATTATATTTGCCAGTGTCGTGTGTTACACATTCGGTGAGTAATTTAGCCGAAGTATTAGGGACTTAGCGCAAATCCGTAACAGCGAAAAACGTAACCGTAAACGTTATTCCGACCCGTAATTTCACTTTTACGGAACGAGTTTATATTACGCAAGCGTTATATTTTACGGCAACGGTTACGTTGAAAATGTTTTGCGTTCCCCCGCAACTCTACTCCGACATGCGCAGAAGGTTTGCCCACGCGGTACATTTATTTTGATTTGAAATTAGTGGACTGAGAATAGAAAATAAATAATTTTTTCTAAACTTATCAGTTTTATTTTTTGATTTTACAATTTTAAAAATAATAAAAACGTGAATTCATTTTTACACGTGCATGGAATATTCTATTTATCAACTTGGGGGAAAAATTTGGTAAAATTATACATTTTCAACCAAAAATCTGACAGTGTTATTTTCGTGATTTAATTCTAATAAGTTGATTAATTAATACTTCTCAATTTATATATAACCAAATGTGCTACCAAAACTAAATAAAAATGTTAAGAATTATTCTTTAATTTTTGAAATCCATGTACTCTCTTCGCAACAAAAATTTAATTTGGACTTGAAGGACATTTTAGTGAAAATAACACTGCAGTTAGTTAAATTCCAATTAATTTCCATTTGTCCTCAATTTATAACTTTGTATTTGTGTGAGTGTATGTGAGCCAGTGAGCATCGTTTTGGATGTTGGATTAAGAAAATATACTTGTGTGCGTGTGTTCAACACACGCACACAAGTATATTGACACTGTGTTGCACTGTGTTGTGTCACGTCGTAGGCGTAGGTCATAATTATGTGCAGCGCAAACTGTAGTACGTAAAAGTGTCCGCAGAATTATGTTTCACGCAAAACCCACTTTCTTACGTTTTACGTTTTACGGGCAATTTTTTTTACGGATTTGCGCTAAGTCCCTATTGTATAATGTTCATTGATTAAATTTTTGTGATCCCATTTGTACATTTTTGATTTAATCCTTCGAAATATTGATTTCAGGTGGACCGTCTGATCCTGTGCCCAGACCGGACCAATGGTGGATTGATCGTCACAATGCATACGTCGAAAACACAAAAAACAGTAACGGGAGTATTCCAATTATATTTTACGGAGACTCAATTACGGAGGGGTGGGGTGGGGCGGGTAATCCAGTATTTCAAGAAAAGTATGCACCTCTTGGTGTTGCCAATTATGGTATCGGAGGTGACCGTACTGAACATGTCCTCTGGCGAATAATTGATGGAGAAATTGAAGGACTCAGCCCAAAACTGATTGTCTTGAAAATCGGGACTAATAATATTGGGGCCGCGACAACAACTGAAATATCTGAAGGTGTTCGAACAATCGTTGGACATTTACGGCGAGTTCTGCCAACAACAAAGATTTTACTCTTGGGGGTTCTCCCAAGAAGCAATGCCGATGTTTTCGCACTGGTGTCCGACATTAATATAAAGATTTCTGGGTTGAGCGATGGGACCAATGTTAGATATTTAAACATGTTTGATCATTTTGCGGAGTCTTGGGGCGTTGTTCGACCAGACCTATTTTCCCCTGATACTGTTCACTTGGAAAGGCCTGGGTACGAAAGGTGGAGTCAAGTAATGGAACATGTTTTTGAAGAAATGCTTGAGTCTTAAATTCACAGTTAACGAGTACATACCTAATTTAACGAGTTACAAACTATTCGAATAAAATATGAGTTTGATGTCATCAGTTTCTGTTTTATGCAATTATTCTTTAATTAGTTTGTAGTTCACCGTCGGGGATCAATGAAAATGGTTAGGGTTTATTTATAATTTTGTCTAATAAATTATAGCCACAAAAATACTTGAATTTTAATTTCCAAACACCTGGCTTCGGCAAGCCATAATTTCGAAAAACCAATTGGCACACCTGCGTAGAGAGATAATTCTTATACTTTAATTCTCTGTGGTGGTGTTTTATCACTTGTGACTGTGACGGATTCCATTACCAGTATTAAGTGTTTCGCTTTAATTTACGCTGATGACTGCGACAAGGTTTTTTACTTTGTCACTAGGTTAATGTTCAAAATTACTATTGACAATTTTCAAAATATATGTAATGCCATTTGAAAACATTTCTTAAAATGTCATTGACCAGATACCTCGTACGAACTAGTTGAGTTAGTGGGTTGAAAACGATGAAATAAAGAAATTATCTTTGGCTTCTTAGCAAAATTCTTGTATTGTATTCTTTATTTAAAAAAAAACATAAGGGTTGACTCATGAGTCGTCAGATAATAATCGAAAGAATTTACCGGATTTCAGCAGGTTTAAAAAATGTCGAATTGCCATCCGGATCTTATAAATGATAGAATTTGTATCTATTACCCGTGGTGTGCAGGGTGGCCCAAAATTAATCTGGTGGTTTATGCTACCCTGATATAATAAATGCTGGAATTTGTATCTGTATTTCAGATAAGCTCAAAGCAACATGTCATCGACACCGAAAACATTCCAACTTCCAAAATTCTTTGGAAAGTTGCTAAGGCATTCAGCAGTCAGATAATATTATTTTTAAGAGTTCGAAACAAATGAGTAAAACAGTGTTCGTCAGACGACTACAGATAAAAGCCACAAATATTACACCTTCTAAAATAGCTTTACAATTTAGTATAACTTAAGTAGTTAGTTGCTATTTTTTGTAACGGAAAGTAATTGAGCTAAAAAATGAGTTCATCCTTGAAAACGCTTTGTGAAGATGTGGTCTCTAATATTTCCCCCGAGGACAACAATTTGCCAAAAGCCATTGACTGTCGTCATGAATCTGTAAAATCAGTCGAATCTACGTTGACCATGTCTCAAAATTCAGAAAAATTAACTCCAAATCCAGATGAACTAATTTTCTTCAACTCCGGGACAGTTGAGTTTGATGAGTTTGATTCTGACAGCTCATCAGACTTTGAGTGTCTACTGATTAAACCTCGTCACTTCGTTCAATTTAGTGACAGTTTATCAGACTTTGAAGAAGAGGCTGACACTAGGGCTTCTGTAACCATGAGCTTGGATGCGATTGTCAGTAACACGTTCTCCAAGACTAATTTGTTTGAACCACCCGATGATATCTTTGACTTGGACTATCAACCATTAGCCCGTTCCAAATCCGAAAGTTGCATTACAAATGAATATTATATTCCAAGATTCGGGCATGATGACACGGCCAGCGGAGATGACTTCAACTATTTCAATTTTCCGTAATTATTTATAATGTAATTGTAATTACAGGGCGGTTCAACTTTCTACACTGCAACGATAATTAAATTTTGTATTTGCAGAGAATACCATCAACCGGATGCAGATTTTTTGGAGAATTACTATGAAGCTGTAATGGGAGATGAGGACGAGTCAGACGATTATTATTACGTACGATGCTCCGTGTCAATGCCTGATATATTGGACGGGTAATTAAAAAGTTAACATAGAAATTAAGATGTTAAATTAGAATAGATAAATCCTTCCCCTTTTTCTTGAAGAATTAGTAAATCAAATATTTTACACTTGACAGAAGTCGAAGTAGGAGCAAGAAATACCCAAAACTCCAGCGATTCTCTCACACTTGCTCACTTCCGGATTTATTTTTCAGTGAAGAAATGTGAATGACAAATTATTAGGGCCAAGGAAAATTGTGATGTGTAATAAACGAAATCATCACATATAGGTAGTTTAAATGAACTAACAAATGTATGAATTAGTTTCGCAAAATCAGAAATCAATAAATTGGATTGGAAATTGAGTCGTATTTTGTAAAATATTTTTCTGTAAAGTTCACGACCATTATTGTTTGGACTTACAATTAGTGAGTGGTTTTAAGAAACTGGTGTGCCTGTGCGTATAATGCATAATGTACATTGAAGAAAAAATTATTTGTGGAGCCCTATTCAGATGTCTGTCTGTAGTCGTAGTCTGTGTATGCAATGCATTGCTATACTAAACGAAGAAGTAAAATTCAACATAATAAATTAGTAATAGTTGTAGTTGTAATTAGCAGTTAATTGAATTGCTTTTATATTAGAATTCTTAAAGGGAATTCATATGAAAAATAGGACACGCTTTGAATATTAAATTATTTTTAAAATATCTAAAATCTGAATTTCACGAAGTGTTTTACATCTAACACGATTTACACGGTGAGGTGTACCCCTACCAAGCAGCATCCTGGCATTCACATCACAAAAATTGAACACATGCATTTCCAACGATGATGATGTGAAGACGAGCATTTCCTTGCGTTGTACACATTTTTCATTGTAAAATGTAAAGTTTTTACAAAAGTGTTTCCTCGCAGCAGAATTGCACTCCGAGTTCTCCGACAAGGGAAGGTGACACAAGTGTGCCCCGTTTACCGTCCTGTACATTTTATGCCATTTATTCCATTACACTTCGCGGTGAATTTCAATCCACTCAATTGAAAGAATTTCAAAGGAAAAGTTAGGATATTTGTCGGTGTTTGAATTTGAACAAGGTCACTGACTGTGACTGCGACTAGAACGACACTAGCTCTAGCCGACCTAGCTATTCGTGAAAAATCTATTAATAATCTAGAATTCTAGAAATCTAGAATCTATCACTCTATGTCTGTCTGGTCTGCACTGCACAGGGGAAGAACCTTGAATTTCCGTACCTAAGGATTTTTGCATTGACTATATATTTTTTTACACACTTGAGTCGTTGATCGTGAGTTCGAGAAGATTAGATTAAATTTTCCAAACTGGGCCTAGGCGTGGACAGAGGACGGACGTTGGATTGAATTCACTTACGTAACTGATGAAGAATATGAATAATTTGAAATCCTCAACACAAGTTCATTTAAAAGTCCAATTACCGAAGAAAGATCCAATTGTGAAGGCCGGGACATTACTCCTCACATTCAAACCCTTTGCATTTGTACTAACCTCAACTTTGGTCCACACTCACTGTGACTCTTGTTTGGAGAGGTATGGAAATTAATTAAAATTATTAAGTTATCAAAAATTAATTAATTTACCATATTTATTTTTGACACACCCAATAGTGAGTAATTAATGCTGTTAGTCATTAATTACTTACTAGAGAATTAGAATAAGATATTCTCTATTACCGTCACAGTCAGTGTGCGGTCACTAATTTTTAATACATACAATTTTGCAACAATTTGATTTTGTCCTGTTCCTAACCCTAAACTATAACCTTGGTATTTTCGAAAGAAATGTCCACCATTTGTTTCATCGTTTTGATTTGAGCATGACCTTGTTTTCAGTTTCATGTGTAATGAATTAGCCCTCAAAAAAGATTACCTGTGTGGAATTTCTTGTTTTTATATATAAACTTGTGCGCTTTTACAAATTCTGGAGTCTCTTGAAGTCGTATTTTGTACACGAACAGAGCAATGAACTTTTTCAATCGTTTGCCTGAATGATACGTAGAAAAATTTAACGGAATCATTTCATAGTTAGGCCAGGTCGTCATTTTTTCTCCCGAAATTCTACATCATCAAAATAGTAGAACGTATTAATCTCATCGCGTAGTTGAAAACAGATTTGATTTGTGGCCCTCACCCAGTAATAATAATAAACTGTCACATTAATGTTCAAATAAGTTCTGCCAGTTACCCCGATTAATTTCATTCCTTTGACTTATGTATTTAATTTACCCTTGGATGTTCACCCTTATCCACATTAATTTTCTTATCATAATGTGTAAATTATCCGACAACATATCTTTGTATTTTTTATCCAACTGTTCAGTCGAAGGAGGAAGTCCGACTGACCGATCTGACATGAAAATTGTACCAAAATTCTTATCTTGAGGACAGGAAGGCAGCTCTGTGTAATTAGGTTTTGCGTGATATTTGCTCAGAATTGGTTCAGTTTTTGTTGTATTTGTCCGATTCTAAATTCAGAAATTATTTTGTCCCCGGGATTGTTTGCTACGGAATTTTTAACCTGAACTCATTCGAAGCACTTTTTCAGTCAAAATCGGTAACTAATTCAAGTTCCCATTTGAAAAATTGCTCACAGTAGCAGTGCGAACAAAGAGAGCCCATTACTGCGGTGTGCTAACTGCCACTATGTGAAATATTGTGACCGAACTTGTCAGAAGAATGGATGGGATGAAGGTCATAAGATCGAATGCAAGGCCATTAAACATTATGGAAGATTTCCTCCATCATTTGCACGTCTTCTCCTTCGGGTCGTCGTCAAAGTTCAAGTAAATATATTTTCTTCACATACTTTGATTTTATTCTCATCGCAATAACATTTCTGAGAATTCACAGCAACATATATCTATTGTTTTATTTTTTTAAATTTTAGTCTAAGATTGACTACTGTGATCAAGTCACACCACTGTTGCACCGACGATTTAAAGACCTGATGTCTCGTATGTTCTCATCTTTTTAAAGAATTTTTAAGTTTCTAGTTTAAAAATGTTTTATTTTTGAACGTCTCAGATTACCGTGATGTGAAACAAGATGCTGCCAGGATGGAACAAATCATTACCTTCGGGAAAGTCCTCGAGTCCATATTGGTTCTTCATAAGGGATTCGCAATACCAAATGAGTCCGATCTTATTGGATTATGTGGACGGGTAAAATTTTAACAGACATTGAAATTAAAACTACCTGCCCTGATATTTAACTGGCATGACGGTATGAATTTTAACCCTTCTCATATTTTTCTACGGCATTATTTTCAGATTATGGTCAACAGTTTCAGTATTGTGGATTCTGAGCTACAACAAGTAGGAACTGGTATTTATCTTGGGGCATCAATTTTTGATCACTCTTGTGAACCGATGGCTGTGGCCTCCTTCGAATCTACTACAATTTCTGTTCGGGCTTTGATTGACTATCCGTCCAACTTACCAGTAAATCATTTGAAGATTAGTAAATTTCAATTTTTGTTTATGAACTAATTCTAAGTTTTGCGTTTTTGAAACAGATTGAAAGAGTCACAATTTGTTATCAGGATACAATGAGACCGTCAATGCATCGAATTGCTGATTTGAAAAACGTTTATTACTTCGAATGTGCTTGTGCTCGGTGTGCGAACAAATTGTACGACGATGAAATGAGTGCAATTATCTGTCCAAATAAAGATTGCAAGGGAGAGGTACGTTTAAAACTTGATTCACTTGTTGTTCTGACTTTACAAATTTTCCTTTCAATCGTTTCAGTTCAAGTTTGGTGAAATTAATAAATGCCCAAGTTGTCACCAAGTCATAGACGAAGCTCTTTCCAACAGAATTAAAGAGACTGAAGAATTTGTGAGAATGAAGTTGAGTGAAATGCACAGTACTGCTTGTGAGTACATATTTTTGATCAATGAAAGGGGTTAGATTCAGTAATATAATGAACGCAAGAATTGTTATTTTTAACTTGTATTGAAGATTTGGACGTTTGTGAAGTCTGTCTCAATTTGATGGCAAGTTGCAATTTTGCGGAATCTCACTGGTTACTAGCCAGCATAATTTCTTGTGCGTTTGACGCATCTGTTAACCTGCAGCGTTGGGAGAACGCATTAGTTTATGGAAGGCGAGCATTAAAATCTTACAGGTGTGTAATTAATTATTGTGACACATCTAATTTAATCTAGAAGAAATGACGACTGCATTGAATTTCTTGAATCATTTTATGTATTACAGGAAATATCTTCACCCATCTCATCCATTCCTGGGAATGGCTCTTTTAAAACTTGCAAAATTGACGTGGTTCCTTGAAAAAGAAGCTGCAGCCAAAACATATTTATTGGAGGCCAAAAGAATAATTGACATCACTCATGGAGCCACATCAACATTTTCCATCCGTCAAGTTTTGCCGTTAATCAAGGAGATTGGAACTAATTCAAATAACCCTGGATTATCCTTACCATGAACTTTTGACATAAATTCCCCTAATTTTGGTTGTTTCACTTGGAGTTTTAGCGTTAGCTACGGACTGCTTTTTGCTCAATAGTTTGATCAAATTAGCCGACTAAATTGTAAGCGTAAATATTTTAATATTTGACCTTCTAATTATGATTGTTGATTGTTATTACGTTATAAAGTACAAAAAGACGAATAAACACAGGTCCGGGAATGAATGACCCAAGAATTTAAATGTTGTCGTCATGTATTTATTTCTCATATTTCTGGCAAATATCCTTTCTGGCAGTGCCATTTTTAATTCGATTTGAAAATTGTAATTGTTGTACATCAAATATCAGAATTCTGCCATGAAAATATTCTGTTTTTCAAATTTCGAAAAATTTAATGGGCATTTTGTACAGACTGTGTACTCAACGTCTATTTTTATCATTAATTACGATATGTTTTTAAATTTTAAACTATATTTTTTTAAAGTTTAGTTTTATGTATTTGAGAAACTCCGTGTAATTATTAATTTTATTTGAATTTTCAGCCGGGAATTTATAATTTGATAGTTTACATGTTCATCTTTCTATTTACTTTCTAGATAAGAATTCAGAAAGAATCGTTTCCCATAAGAAAAGAAGAAGACGACCTTTTTTTAGAAAAAATCAAATGAGTTGGAGTTTGGCAAGAATGGCCCGTTACGTAGTGCAGTCAAAATATTTGGAAAAATTGAAGCAAAATGACGAAATGTGTTTGAAGGCGTTTGACAAAGGATCTTTTCTCATGTTCCTTCAAGATAAGCCCTTGCTGGCTGCATCTGCTGATAATATCAAAGGAAAACTCGAGATTGTGTGGTCACCTTTGAAGGGTGAGTAAATAATACTCTCCGCATTCTATCAAATAGCATATATTGTTCATCCCTGACTATTTTCTGAATCTTACTCACTTTTGATCTGCATAACTTTTCAATTGTGAGAATTTTTTGGGCAAGAATTCAATTGTGGAATATTTTGATTCTTATTAACTGATACCAACTTTTTGTCACAGACGTAGAGCCATTCTGCAAAGACATTCAAAGTTCATCAGTTTTGCTTGGAATCGACGAGGCTTCCGAGGATGACACAGCTCTCTTCGCTTGTCCGGTAACCAGTGAAGATGCAATTGGAAATAAAACTGCTCGATTTTCGGACATGCGTAGAGCTATATTCGGGTTACCTGAAAAAGAATCTTCAATTGTTGGCCGAGTAAGTTTTAACAAGAGCAGCCAATTTTAAGTTACGTGTATGGAATCGCCAAGTTCATTTCATAGATTGGATTGCTTCTACACATTGCATCACATTTCCGCACAACAAATTGACTTTTACCTTGTTTTTCTATTGACTAGGCGCATTCCCTTTTAACCTGGAACGAGCGGATGAAATTTTGCCCAAGTTGTACGAGCCCGATGAAAGGAAATGTTTCTGGGACTGTTCGAAAGTGTTCCAAACCTTGTGACATATGGAAAGAACATTACCCATCTCTTCACCCGGTTACTATTGTTCGGATCACGGACCCCACGGATGAAAAAGTTTTACTTGTAAGGCAACCAAGACATCCAAAAGGAATGTTTTCCTGTATTGCTGGGTTCATGGAACCAGGTAAGCGGTATCACTAAATAACAATACTCACCTGTCTTGTCGGGCATGGGTTCAAAGAAGTTTTAATATTGTTGACCTTTGCTTCGTCACGTGTGAGCACAAAATGTAGATAAGGTTCTTTTGATTGAGATTGAAATAATAAATTAAAATTGTAAATATAATACAGGTGAAGACGCGATAACAACGGTGAGACGTGAAATTGCAGAGGAAGTCGGAATCGTGGTTGAGAAAATTGCTTATTTTGACTCCCAAACATGGCCTCTTCCGCAGTCCACATTAATGCTGGCCTTCACTGCAGTAGCTATGCCTGGTTCGGAGAAGGTCAGCTAAAACCTTGAACTTTATTACTAGCATTGTCATTAAAAATTGCAGTGATACAATTTTTGCATGGTTAAATAAAATAGGTTGACATTGACACTTACGAGTTGGAAGAAGCTAGATGGTTTACGAAGGACGAAGTCAGAGCAGCTTATGACCGAGTCACTAAAACTCCAGGAATAATGGTCAAAAATGAAAGTGGTGACTTCTACATTCCTCCGGCTGGTGCCATTGCTCATGGTCTATTAAAAAGTTGGATTGGGCTTTAAAAAGTACGAACTGTGTAACTGTTCAACGGAATTGTCAAAATTGTGCTCTCCAAACAGTGTCTTTGTGGTAGTAAAATGTATTTTTAGATATTCATTGACGGTTTGGCCGATCAACTCTACAGTGCCCCCATTTTGTCTGGTCTGAAGTTACAAACCCGTATAAT